>JBBMKB010028673.1:0-16666 GCA_037833945.1 Alaria marginata | reverse complement strand
TTTCCAGATAGTATGGGGTAAGAATGGTGGAAGCACCTCCCGCGGCCGGTGCTACCACCCCTCCCTTACTCTCTAGTACGGTCCTTTCCGGCATCACGTTGCTCTCTTGTGCATCGTATGTCGGTAAGGACCGTCTTCCCATACTCTCTTTGCCGTTCTATTATCATATCTGGCTTGGGTACATTTTAGACTGGAATCAATATTTTGTGAATTTATCGGACACTAAAGCATTCCATTGCTTTGTCTGGTTTAATCCTGCAACTGTGACTTCCGGGACGCGCCCAGGAGCAGCTTGATTCGCTCGAGAGTGTAGTACCTAACAGTGTACCTGGTAATAGATATTAACGTAACAGAGAGCTGTATATACAACGAAGGAATGACGACGAACAGGGACGGAAATGTGCTCTATCGTGGGTAACGAGCGCAGATGCATACCTGACATGATTAAAGACCTATTGGAAAATCTATGTTATTATCACAGCGGAGTCGACAGAATATTTGTTTCAACGTGGTGATTGAAAACAACTGACTCTGCTGCAGTACAGCATTGAACATTAATAGGGCTGTGAGTCGGCAGGATTTCACTACAGATAACTAATCAGTAAGTGCCGTTAGCCAGCTAACATACTTTAGTCGGGAAGTCGACTGGCGAAACCAGCAGATGGCCAGACGACTTGCCGACTCCAGTCGGGCTAGCGAAGCGAGCCAAATAAGCTCCCCCCAGCCGAGGTGGTCCCTCTCCAAAAACGACAAAGTGCATTCCGCGTTAAATAGCTTTCTTACAAGTATGGACACCCAATAAGTCGGATAGTGAGCACCTCCAGGAAACGACTAACTAATAGTCCGACTATTAACTAGTTGGTGACTCAAGTCGTGCCGACTCGCAGCTCTAAACAAAACTCTTAGCACCGCCTACTGCCTACACCTTTCTGCTGTAGGTGCACCAGTCCAGAGCAGTGCAGTATTACTGTCACAAGATCAGGAACACCACACTGGAACTACTGTATGCAGCACAACTCTGCTGCGCTACCCCCCCTCCCCTCCTTGGATCTAGAAAAAACCCCTTACGTCCGCCTGCCGCACTGGCTTGGACGCATGCGCTTCGATAATCGTCATTCTTTAACCTTCTGCACAGGGCATGCGCCACTACTGTTCGAGCGGATGGGTGTGTCCTGGTGGGCTGGTATGTACTGGTGGGCCCTGCTGGGGCGGAGGGTGTCTGTACAGATGTGGAGGCCAACGCCAGCCTCAGTGAGGCGGTAGACCGCCCTATTGGGGGACCATCCCGCAGTAGGGCAGTTTCCAGTCGTGCCAAGCGATTTTGACCGCCTCATATCGGGATACCGCCTTACTCAGACCGCCTTATTGAGGGACCCCCACTGTACAGAGTAGGGCCTATAGTAGCAGTACACGTCGAATTTACAGTGTGCTGCGATTAACCTAGTACCACTCTCAACCAAAATGAACGGACCATTGGGGTATAAGGGTAAAGCCCAAGCGGTCCTTACATTTCCGGCCTTAGACACGTTCTACTATCGAGGTGCACCATTTGCTTTCTGAAGCCCCTCACTTGAGGAGTGTTACTGTATACCTCATCGAAAACATTTTTTTTGAGCAAACTGAAAGTGTAACCTGATGAACAAACCCGTCGCTCATCTATACTCGTACAAAAGAGCATTTTGCAGAAACAGAATGGCATTCCGACGATTTTGGGGTAACGAGCCCCGTCATCCAGGAAGTAAAAACGCCAAAACGTGCTACCTCTATCGTGGAACGCGCCCTTAGTCAGCACTGAGTCGTAGTACTGATTAATCCCTGTAGAACACGTGTATAGTTATAAGTAGTAATCCGCCACGGGGAAACATTCATACTGCTACTGTTCATAATACTACCACCTAAATTATCTTACTACAGAGGTTTTAACTACAATTTTCTACTGCTTATTAGTTGCGTGCTATCGTAGGAATATTCCACAGTCCAGAGTGCGCAGGTCTGATGGACGCCAGCCAATCAGCAATCAGCTCACACGGGTGGGGTTTCCACAACGTCCGGGGGGATATCAATCCGGGGGGTCACCGTTTTTGTCGCGGGTAGAGGAAATGTCGCAGTAGTGGGTCCTCGAAGCGCGTCACACTCGACCCATCAAAATCACCCAAAAACGGCAAACGCGTCACCTGATTCACTCCGATTGGGCGGGGAAAAAAATGAGATTTACCATATTGGTTGAAAATGCAAATACCGTTTGGGGGTCCATATACATATCACCAAGGTTATTATATTTACGCCAACATTCGTACTTCTGTTCAACAGCGGCGGCGCTATACCAACAGCACCACCAACATTTCCCGCCGGCAGTAGTGCGAGTAGCACGATGCCCCGGGCTCACTGAACGTTAGATGTACTCATGAGGCAGCGGCTGGCAAACCCGAGGATGGGGAACCCAATATATATATATCACTAGCAGCAGCTCGGCATTAGAGGTGGATGGAGTGAACAACTTCAACGCGACGAAGGCGTAGTACCTGCGTGCATGTCCTTCGGCCCTGAGGCAGGCTTGTTGCGAGCCTTTTCGTTCGTATCTCGCATGCAAAAACGAGTTGAGCCGATCTGAAATGTATCTGCGATAGCTGTTTACAATGTCGTTCGAATGAGCCTATTTACACGGCGCGGCTCTAACTGTAGCGCTCATGGTGGCGCCGTAGCAGAGGGCGCATCATGGCAAAACGTTGAAAAACTCGACAGCTGACAGCGACCCGTATCGAAAATGCCTGGGCAAGCCTTGGAAATTTATCTTTCGTTTCTTTTTTTTTCCCAGGCCCCCCTACTAAAAATGTGCCGTTTTTTTTTTTTTTTTTTGATATGCGCCGCTGCCAAAAAATCGCCGGGACAGGCAATGTTTTTACATCGGAGCACGGATTTCCGTCGGTTCGTGTCGCTTTCTTCGTCGGTTCGTGTCGCGTTTTTTCATTTGATTTAAGCAAAGGTTGAGGTCCCTTCATTGTGCAGGTATGTGCCAGCCTTAGATACTGTCACTATAGCGGAAACCAACACTACTCCACATACCCTGATGGCCAATTGTTTCCATGTGTGTCGAGCAATTTCACAGGCACTATATAAGGCAAGCAGCACTTATAAGGCGGCACTATAGAAGGACGACCGCTGCTGCTGTAGGCTGCATAGCCGACACAGATGGGACACGAGCGCTCCAGGGGTGTCATCGTGACGCCTGTTTCGAGCTTGGCATGAACACAAAAGGTAGACAGGGTGTCGGCCGCATGAGCTGTGGCAGGTAGCCAACCCGCGGTGGTATCATACTCGTGGCACTGGCTTTAGGTACACACACCAAAAATGACAGATGTAGGCTTGCGGTCTACCTGGTACATAGCTAGAGTGCTGACCCGTCAATATGTTTCTAGACTTGTGCATCGTTATTTTGGTAGGGAGAGTGCCCGTCAAATAGGAAACGAGTGCCGTCACAGGACAATACCACAAGCAATCCACACACGATACGCCAAACACACGCCACAGAGCACAGCGAAGTGGCGATGAAAAGCGACTCAGCAGGAGATTGCTGTAATAAAGGACTGAGACCAGACATGACATGCACAATAGGTAGCCCCAGCTCGGGTTCCGATACTTCGGTTTGCGTAGCAGACGCACACAGTACCGTACTACAGTAGTGCGCCGCCGAATCCACGTCATGTCTAGGGGTATACTTAAGGCCGAAGGCCCCGTGTGGGACGGGGCGGTCGGGTTTCGCTCGCTGAAGGCTGGATGTTTTTCGCCCCCATTGTCATGGGAATGGGATTCCCATCGTCATCTCTTTGCCTCCCGTTGTGATGGGAACGGGAATGTCCACTTGCTCCTTTCGTGGGGTGGGAATGGGACGGGATGATGGGGCATGTTTCATTCATGGGACGGGTATGGGATTCGAACGTGACGCCAACGGGATGGGACGGCAATAGCGTGTACCTATACAGGGGGCGGGAAACAGAGTGGAGAAATGTGGGAAAGACTATGGGAGGACAACGGGAAACGGCTATGGGAGCACGACAGGAAAATGACAATGGAAATGTGGGACATAGTCAACGGAATACGGGAGGTACACGCCCCGAAATGATTTCAAACCGAGGCTCGCTTAGAACTTCTTACGAGATCGGATGCGCACTCTGTTGTTGATATTTACCAAATTTACGACTCAACTTTCTGGTAAAAAACGTCATGCATATTATATGTACCGCGTACACAGAACCATCGACGGTTGTCATCGACGTTGTCATGCTGTAGCGCCAATCGGATCAGAACAAAAACATACTGCTTTTTGGGATAACCGTACAAAATGGACGTCCTCTCGATTCCCCAAACATCATACATTTTTGTTTTGGCTTTGCGGATCAATCGAAACGACACTACTAGGAAAAACCACAAAGCGAAGGACAAACACCTGGAAAAACACAGCAGCAGCAGAAGAAAACACGGCAAAAGCAAGCTTTTTTTCAAAAGAATGGACGGAAAATAAAAATACAGGAAACAACACTCCTTCCCCATCGTCTACTACAACGCCGCCATCGCCGAAGCATCTTTTATGCCGGCGGCAGCGTTCTTGGCGGCAATTGATGCCTCGACGTTTGCTTTGCGCTCGTCCCTCAAACCATCCAACTCCGTTAATACCTGCCCAAGCCCGTTGTGCCATCCAAGATTCGGACTAATGCGGCATGGTATATGTGTGTGGGCGTCCCACTGTGGAGTTTAGTGGGAAGAAGGTGGGAATGGGGTTGGGAGAAGCCGTGCCCTCAACGGGAATGGGAATGGGGGAGACCGTGCCCACAATGGGAATCGAAATGGGAGAAGCCGTGCCCACAACGGGGATGGGAAGCAAGTGGGATGGGAGGGTGCTAGATAGGCAATTTGGAGAGCAAGTGAGTATTTAATTTAGTGTGGGATGTTTTGGATGGAAACGGGAAGCTCCAAATTCACGGTGGGATTGCACGGGAATTCCCATCCCGTCCCATCCTAGATGGGAACTCCCGTCCCATTGTCCCCCGTGAATACCCTTGGTCACTTTACAGGGGCAAGCTGCCCCCGACAGAAACACCTGGAAAATATTTTGAAATATTTTCTCTTTTTAGTACTTTTTTTTATACGCGCCGCTATTAAAATCGCCCACCCCCTGCTTTGATATAATACCGGTGGAGACAAACATTTGTTTTCCGGGCTGACCTGACAGCAACCCTACGCAAAATTGTGTAAACTCGAGTCAACGCTCATCTTAGCTATAAAAAAACGATTTTCATTTCTTATTTAAAGTTGCCTTTCCGATGAGAATACTAATCCAAATAATGCATTTTTGTTTTGACAAAGCTACTCTCGTGCATTTTCTGTGAGTAAAATTTTGGAAAAGAAAGAAGAGACGAAAAAAATCATTGGCAACGGCGACCTATTGTCGATTGCCCTGATAAAAATAATAACAATCACTGAATGGCAGTCTCGAAAAAACAGACGATGTAAGAAATCGACACTTTGTTAGGAGACGCCTCCCCCTTAAGCAAAAAAGATATCCTCCTCCGTCTTTTTAACCTGTCAAATCAGAGTTTAGATTATTTTGGTGCAATATGTAGATGTTTCCTATGCCTCCGGTTCTTTCGAAACATTTGCTAGAAATTATACAGGTGTCTTGAAATATTTAAAATATTCAACCATTGTTACTCTCGTCTGAAGGACAGTCCTCAATCTGAACAATGAGCTGTTCCAATTTGCGAGTTCGAAATTAAGAGGCCCCAACAATGCGGATAACCAGAACGCATTAAAAACTCGTTGCGTCCATCAACCACCCCCTCCCCCGGTATTGCTGTTATCTAGGAAACCCATAGTAACGTACTTCTCTATGTCCGGATTATCTCTGTGCCTGGTTTTGCTTATGTGCATGTAGATCGGGGTTACGCCGCACCCATTAAGTACCCTGCCTGGGTGAGATACCGTTGTCAAATCCTTTCTGGGTCTGTACGCGTGTGACCCAGCTGGTGTCCTCTACATTGATTTGAACCCGAACATACGTCTTGTATGCATCGGATGTTCACGGGCCCTCGGGCTGCAGCACCAACCCCTCTGCTGTCGCTCCCACCGGCAACAACAAGTGTATCGCGCCTTCAATGGGTAGGAGTGTGTTTGCGCGGGGCTTTTGTTGGCTGGTGCCGAATCAACAGTGACCATGTGCCGCTACCAACGACCAGAACACCTTAGGAGGCTGCGCGACACAGGCCAAACGCCATCAATGGCGCATGCGTCGATGACAGTGAGCCTAAATTCATCTATGCTCCTGCCGGCGAAGCCCCATATCACCCCATATAGCACAGTGATGGGCCGTACTTGCAGCAGGGCACTGCCTGCCTTCACTGTCGTGAAATGTGCTCGGGAGTAATCGCGCACCACATGGCGTTTTTTTGTGGGGACGCCTGAAAATATGTAGGCAAATATTGTGTGGAGACCAACGATACGGCCACAGAGAGGTTGTACTTAACCGACTCACATGACAAAAATTACAAGGCGTTATGGTATTCGATTTATCGCAGGGGGTAGTCTACTGCATTGGGGTGATACATAGCAGAGTACTGGTACCTTGGAACACGGTCCACTGCCAGGATAATGGTACTATACCCAGTATATTCTGCTACCAGGAATGCCCCATGACATATGATACGACGTCGAAGGGTTTATATGTTTTTTGGTCAATAAATGGACGGCTTTTGGAGTTAGCCTAGAGGTACCAAGAGTGGCAGGCTCCACAGAGCTGTCGAAATTTCGACGGCTCCAACGTTATCAAGTTGTGTGTATAATCAGCGGTCTAGAGGTAGAGACGATATTGTCAGGCGAGAAAACAAGAAGAAGCTGCAGAGAGTGCGGTTGGTACGCTTGTCTCAGGCCGTCAAACACAACCAATACAGAACCCAGCGAGATCCTGGGAATTCTGGAATGGCGGCGTGAACGTTGAAAAAAAAACGGGTCAACTACACCGATAAATTAGGAGTACCTTTCATTCTAATAGAGTCCACCGAAACAAATCGAAGCCAGATGCCATGTATTTTTGTTTGTCATTCGTACGATTTAACGGGTACTGAATGAATTGTTCTGATGTGCTCCAGGAAATACATCATCATCATACATATGGGTACGACTACATTCCCAGACGGCGAGCCGATAGGCCACACTACTGAGTGTTACGGCAGAACTCGAGTAGATAACTGTAGTGGTAGCCTTCACACTAGCCCGGGTTGTGCGTCGCCAACGCCAGGTGCGTAATCGCAACGGCGATTGGTAGACCACGACAATATGACTTCCCCACCACCACAACCGTACTTCTTCACGCTCTTAAACATACTGTGTTGAAGGAATCAAGCACGACATAGTACCACGCAGCAAACAAGTATTGCTCGATTGACAACGGCTAGATGTGTTCGTGACTCTCTGGCACATTGTCGGCACCAGGCAACGGCTGGAGGCGCGACGGTGGGTGGGCCGCAGAAACAACCAAAGCAGACGTTTCCCACCGCCATATATATCATTCAACGTGTCGATTACCAGGAGCTGAAGCTGGCGTCGTATATACGAGACAATGAATCAAACTAAACATTTTTCGACAGCCCAGGGAGAAATAAACGACAGTAGTTGCATCTGGCTGGCGTCATCTAAACTCCCCGATACCATGTACTAGGTATACACTAGTTATACAACCAACAACGTGTATACCAGGCATTGTGCAAGCATGTCGGCTTAGATAGAATTTCGAAACACTTGATACACGCAAGAAAAAAGAAAATCAGACGGCATGCTGTCACCCAGTTTCAGAAACCCAGACCGTGTCTTCTGTATAGCTAGTGTAGGAAACATATCGGAGGCCGGTTTCCGGTCGCGAGTGGTCGTCGGGTCGCGTCGCTTACATCTGCACCCTCCACTAAAACCTACATCTGCACCCTCCAGTAAAACCTACATCTGCACCCTCCAGTAAAACCTACAACCATTCACAACATACTTCGTATATACTTTCACGACCTATCACAGTTATAGCGGTTTATCGCGTACTCAACGAAAACCCATGCGCGAATAATCATGTTTACCATGACCACCACCACCCAATGTTTGTTTGGAGCCGTTACAATGTACTCTCAATATACGGAGCTGCTACGCATTCCCCCGCCCCTAGCAGTGTTAAAATTCTACATTGCCGGGGTCATAGACCTTAAGGAAGCAATTGCAGAGTGTGTCTGAACTGGTGGCCGTGACCTTTGTGAGTCGCCCTCTCCAGCTTAGAACACCATGACTATGTCTTCGACCTCCACAAGAGTGCCATCGTCGTTGATAGAATGGATCATCACGGGCACGGCTGTGTCGTTGATGAAAATGGACGGTCCGTCTTCTGCGCTGATCGAAACAACTGGAACGCAAGGAAGGGCACACGGGGGACGTTGAGGATGCGCGTTCAGACGGTCCACAATATATCTTCTGTAATTGCCCACGGGGTTTCTCGAACGGCCAGTACGACACGTAGTGATAAGTATGAACCGCCCGAACCTGACATTTTCCATATCACAGCTGATGCGTCATTTTCATTTACACGAAGCACTGTATACACTGTTGGAACATGTCGAACGAGCTCTGTCGAAACATATTGGACTAACCACGAAGCTTGATACGTGTACACTTTGCACTGCTTTACACACCAAGTATGCGGCTTGTTTCAATAATTTTGTGCCACACCCTGTCGCCCTTTACAGGTCTGGGGCAGTTGGCAGATGGAACTCTATTCATTAAGATAGCCGTCGGTATCGAGAGTGCAAGAATAACCGCCACGCCTTGCGGACAGCTTGGACAATTGGATCGGTGGAAATATACATATATAAACACTATAAATGAGGAAATTACTGAGATGCTTAGTGCCGTGGATACCGCGGTTAATGCACAGCTTGGATTCGCTCCGCCAAGACTTACCGCGTTCAGAAGGCAAGGTGTAGGCGTCCACCTGATGGCGAGACAAAGCGCAAACAAGGACGTACGAGGTGAGCAGTGTAGGGTTTCAATTTGTGATAGTTGAGGGCGCTGGAGGCCGGTGTGCGCTTGTTACATGACGGACTGAATGACTATGCCATACATATGATAAAGGCGTAAAGCTGGAAAGGGTGAACCTCCTGTATTTACAGTATAAGTAGCAGATGTATTGCATGCATACCGTTTGTGTTATTTCACTAATGCGTTGCAACTGTTAATCTTACCATGCATCTTGGTGGCGCAAAGATGTTCCACCCCAACTTGTGGCCGGGTTGCCTCTAATAAAAGCAAGCGGTTTACAGTACCGTTCTTCAAATGTAATGATCGCTCTGTTTCGAACACAGTTTCTAAACTCACCGCGCTTGGGTCGACGATGTATTCGAGGTCGTCGAGAAGGGCCGCGGTCATCTTTGATAGGTACATGGTCTGTCAAGTACAGGGGGGGGGCAAAACCGTTAACATGGTACTGTCATCTCCCCCATTTCCCAAGGAGAACCGATTAAATGGCGAACGTTGTAGTATCAAGACATCAGGATTCCCTTCACATGGTAAATGCGTCTCGAACCTGACATTTGGCGAAGTAGTACGATAACCCTAAACAGGTATGTTTGCCGTTTCTTACGCAATTTCTACCGTTCGACAGCAAACCCTATCCAGATCCTCGGTGCGACAAGGACATGCTATGCATACGGTTGCGTAATCGATAATTCCAGGCCTCCTACGGAGTCAACCGGTGGCAATCACTCACTGAGTCGACGTATCCGGTCGTCAGCTCATCGTCGAAAATAGTTTCGTCCAGATGCCCGCAGCTTGTTCCTGCGAAAGAGGAAGCAGGATGTGTGCGCCCGTTATTAACGGCATACTGGAGATACACACCCAGACTGTTTGGAGTATAGGGTATGGCTCCCCGACAAAGATAAGTACTTGATATGTGTGGGGTCGCTATACCGCAAGTCGGCAACTAAGTCGAGCTTCTCGAGCGTCCCTTTACGTGGCCGGGTGGAACCTCCACACGCAGAGCATTTGTCGCTCGGCTCAAGCGCGTCCTTCGTGTAGTGTATTTAACGTGTTCTCGCCGTGGGCAAGCGCATTGTCGCCTACCTGATCCTCCGTCCAACTCGAGGATGTCGGCATCCGAACCACCAAGATCGTAATAGGCGCTCAAAGCGGCGGGACACAACCAAGCAGGGTCTTCGTCTGTGCTGCACGTTGAGCACTCCTCAGCAAATGCGCTGGAACTAGACAAGGGCACCAAAAGAAAACACTCGATACCGTGAACAAACAAGTATGGTCACCGTCAATGTTTTCTGCCTCGAAGTGTGATGCCACGGACAATGTTTGTCGTGTCGGCTCGCTAGTCGCACATATTTCGGTATGTACCTCTCAGAACGAATGAAGTCGGCCCATTCAGGTCAGCAAGGTGATACGCATTATTTGCATATATACCAAGTACGTAAAAAAAACAACCTACCGATCACGACGCGAGAGTACTGGACCGTTCATCTCCGTCTACCCCCTCCCCATGTCATCAGGCCTGTCTGTGAAACCAGTTATATGTAGAGCCTGTGGTGCGAAGGCAAAAGCAGCGCCCAGTCCAGACTATTAACAGACCGATGGCGATCACTTGGTTCCAGTCACACTGTGACGTGCTCATTGTAAACGAATCAGAAATGCGAGGGAAGGTGCTCCATCCCTCCTGCGGCAGAATGTTTTCGTGGGGACGCTTAGATCTAAGGCCTGAAGTACTACCAGCACGTTTCTCGCTTAATTTGACCTTAGTACATACTGCTGAAACCCCATAGCGCCTTCGATCAGAGTTTCAACGTACCCGACACCGATCACGTGGCCCATTTCGTGCAGGATGACTCATTCGAAAATATCGTCCTCCTCCATGTCCGCAATGTCGTCGATGTCGAACGTCATTGCCCCTGTCGCGGTGATGGTTGGGCATGAAGTCCAATAAATTCTCCTCCCAGCGGAGCCAAGCGTTCCTCCGACGCCGTCGATATACTCCAGCGTGGCGGTGATTAGTACCCGGCCAGCCGGGTAATCGGAGTTTCCTCCGCAAGGCACATGGGTGATAACCTCGGCCCACCTGCACAAACGATTAGGTGTTAAGGTCCTCGAACTATGCCAAGTGGCCTGTAGTGCAGTATCTATATACATCATTTTTCGATACGATTGGAGTACGTAGTAAGCGTAACAACAGTGGTTTGACTAAATTGTGGGACGGTGTGTGAATGGTACCTTCATGAAACTTCACTACACACGGGTGCTGTCGTGTTTGAGTGCCGCACATGAAACTAAATCTACTTGAGCATATGCCGGGGGCGAAGCGAGAAAGGTGTCAAGAAGGTTAGGGTCCGACATAATTTCACCACAGGCGATAAGCTTACACCGTCCAGAAACAAAGAATCACAGCGTCAGTTGGTATGTTTGATGGTAATTGTGGGTCGTTCTATGTTTCGGTTTATCCTGGCAACGGGCTTTACCTGTCAGCAGCCGTTTGGAAGACGGCCTGGCGTGCGTCCGTCCAAGTCCCAATGTACTCGACTTCGATGTAGAACGAGTCAAGAGCTGCAGATAGAATAGAACACGTAGATTACCACATGCACAGCAGCAAGTCAGTATTGAGCCAGACGTCTGGCGTACAGGCGAATATCAACTTACTACCGTAGGCCGATGCGAGAAAAGATAGATGGCATAGACATGCACATGAAGGCACACAATAACAAGGCAAACGCTTAATCGGTTTGTTCGGTTCACAGCCATTTTTGTTTTGCTATTATCGTCGTATTGAACCAGAGTATATTAACACGAGCGCAGCAGTAAATCAGTATTGAGCCAGATGTTGGGCGTACAGGCCAACTCCCCGCTGAAAGCTGCGAGGCAACTCCCCTCTGAAAGCTGCGAGGCAACTTCCCGTTGAAAGCTGCGAGGAGCACATACACAACATCGACATGCACTTGAACGTATACACCATAAAAGCAAACTCTTAATCGGTTTGTTCGGTTCAAAGCCATTTTTGGTTTACTCAAATCGTCGTATTATACTGACGCTGAGATCGAGCAACAGGACGATCGCTTCCACACGGACACCAAAGATTTCTCCAGGACGCTGCGAAGTCGTCAAGTACCATGATCCAGCTAAGGTAAAATGCAAGAGGGATGGTGGCGCTCACATTATGTTTCCGTCTGGCAGGTCATTCCTCCGTAGCCGGAAGCGCACGAGCACACATGTCCGCCACCGGCGTCCGCGGAGCACTCCCCTTCGTTCTCGCACGGGTTAGGGTCGCATTCTTCTGGGATGTCTGCGAGTGTCAAGAGGTGAAATGATCAAGTGGGTGGACACCAATGTTGTGAGTAAACGCTGTTGGGTAAACTGATTTGGTTGGTGAAGCTCCAACTCGAAATCGTAATCTACATAGACGGCTCGGAAGTTAGCAATCGCCCATGACATGCTTCGTTCTGGCCGGGAGCAGGCATTTGAGCTGGGAGAAGATGATCATGGATTCGGGTCTAATAATATATATCCTTTCTGCTAGTTGGCGTTCGAACATGTTGCGGAAAATGATCAAGTCAGGGGTCAGGCCTCAAGCTATAAACTATTTGATTTGTAACGGTGGTCTTAGGTTGGCAGAAATGACAGACAATGCGAAGTCATTCTATCGGACATAAATACCCCACCTTCTGTGCAGACGTCTTCGCAAAATTCGTCCGCAGAAGCAGCGCCGCACTCTTTACCAAACTTGTTACACATCAGAGCGACCGCTGTGTTTGCATCCCTGGTCAGATCGTCCACCACGGCGCACACGGCGGGGAGACCTACGTCACACAGTGTGTCCCACGTATTTTCACAGTCCGAGCAGTCGTAAAGGCGGCGGCTGTGGTGCAGGTCGAGCTCCATTTCTTCGGCTTCCAGGTCCTCTGGCATGGCAAGGAGCTTTCTGGACCGGACGTCTGAGGTACTGTCGGAAGCCTCGTCGGAAGCCTCAAGGCCCGATGATCGATGAGTCGAATTGTTCATCACCGACGGTGATGATGTTCAGCGCTCCGAACGGGTCGAACGTGTAGGTCGAGTAAGTGCCCCTCTTGGTAAAGGAGATTCGGTACGACTGGGAACGGTTGTCGTCCCACCAGTCGATCCTGAACTTCACTCCGAAGTGCTCGATGGATACCCTGTGCCTGGCAGCGCTTCCTGTTCCAGCCGTCAGGGCGAGCAGGAACGCTGCTTGCGCAACACTTGACGTCCTCATCTTGGCTGATGACTGGGTAACAGAACGGTCGCAAGGTACAGAGGTTTGGTTGTTATTGCTTGTAAATGCGACGGTCGAGGTATATGTCAAGGGGAAGATTGGGTCTCAGTAACGGTGTTGTTTGCGTGTCGAGATGTCGAACATTGAATTACTTCAATCCACCATAACTTCAACTGTCCCCCACTACAAAACTAGTACAATAAATACAACCTTGCCCCGTGGTATGTATGATAGAGAGTTTGGAACAGTTTTGCGTATACAACTCAGGGACCGATTCGACGATTACGGCAGAGGGTTGCCAAACCCTCAATGTGACCAGGTACGAATGCCAATATAGCATAGATGCGTCTACTTGGCTGCGATACATAGTCCAGGCTATGTTTTTAACAGGTATCATATGTACGATGTTCCAGAGAAAGAGAGAGAGAGCGAGTGACAGCCAACAAATATTAACCAAGGCATAAGTGTTTTACCAAAGACGACAGGGCGAGGCATTATACAGCTAAAATGATGCAGCACGCGGAGGAATATATACATATATATGACCGAAGCACAGGGTATACGCCCCATGCTATTCAACGCTATGGGCTATGACGGTATGCAAAAAACACGTGATGTACCAGGCATGCATATTGTCATACCGCAGGTCTGACACGTATCTTACAACCCTTACCCTTTCACAACTGACCCCCATAAATATATTTAAAACTTTATTTGAAGCCGAAATATATCAAAGCCGACATACCACATATCTTGTTTGTCCTTTTAGACCACTAAAACAGGTGACCATAACAACACCTAGCCTACTGTCGGGGCATGTTCGCAACATACGATAAAAATACGTCGATGTTGTTGGTGCTATATTTGCACCTGATACCCGTGGCTCTTCTGGTGCATACATAAATTCCAGATGTTGAATATTTATGTGCATTGACAGGTAAGATCCTCGTCGACGTGCTCCACACAACAGCACAGCGATATGTTAACGTACCCCTTTCCGTAGCTTTGTGCCAAGACCAACACGATGTGTGATGATGTGCATGCCAAATGTTGCAATGTCTCTCCGCTGTCCATGGGCGATCTACATAAGTTTCGGATAGTTCAAGTCACGCGGGTTGAGACATACCCACGATATGATATACCAGGTACATACTATACATACCAGGTACAGTACCTTGTATGTAACATGTGATATCCTTTGCTGTCGATTGAACAAACGACACCCGGGCCAGTGTGAATATCTACAAAACAACAGTAGTAGTTTGGCCGCATTTAGTAGACAACTAGGTAGAGCACGGGTGCGTCTGTCAACAAGCAGCAACTGTAAATAGAAGGGCTACTACAGCAGGAGCAAGGTGTAACGCCTTCTTACTAATGGTGATGTTTCGAATGTAATATGTGCAATCCGACAACAATGTGCAGCACGAGCCTTCCACCATTCACACACAGTGAGACACCAGTTGCGATCAACCTAAACCGTACGCTGGCATATACTAGGTAGGACTGAGCGCTTGCTTCTTGGCGCGATTTGTCATTGCAACTGCTTAGCGCCCCCTCTAAGTGAGCCTGACGTTAAAACAAAGTTGTATACGCGAACGCCTGACTGAGTCTAAACACTTCCCGACGTGGTAAATATGTGTGCAGGTGGGCGACAAAGTGAGCGGTGATCCCGCTGGTGAATGCATGAACAGCCAAGCGCGTATGATGTAACAGGGTATAGATATATGTACTCCGCCACTACTGTACTACAGTACACGGCCACTGTATAAGTTTGACTACGCACATATATATCTGTTTAATCAACCGTGACGGTCAATGGCGGAGCGGCCTAATGGCAATGCGACTTGTAATGCGTGACGACAAAAACTATATAAACCATCAGGGTCAGAGGCTGATGTGTTGACCAAGAGAGCAACACGACAAACGCCACAACAATCAATAACGAACCTGCTCGGTTTAGCTCTTTTTAGCCGACAGGTTTACCCACAGATCAACTCGGCAGGGCCTTTGCTCGTATCATTCTCTTAGCCGCGTTGTTGTGAACAAATTGTGGTTTTTGGCCTCATCGCTCCCAGTCTCTCTGTACTTACCATTATGTAGCGCACACATTCGGTAGTACGGTACTTTATAGCACTCCTTGAATTCCCTCTGCTCGTCGATATGAAACGGACATTGAATGTCAACTCGCGATTTCGAGCGCAGGAAGATCTGGGGGAAAACATATTTTTGTGTTGTACAGCAGTGTGATACCGCACTGCACCCATGATAGCTATATTGAACGTGACAGCAAGGGTGAGAGTCCTTCCGTAGTCCACAGAGTTAACGGCTGACACCTACACAAAAAATGTACAGCCGAGGGTCTACCACAGGGCGCAGCTGATTTTTTATAGTACTTCCATGCGCTGAGGTCCTACTGTTGCATCCAAACACACATACATATATATATATGTGCTCGATACAGGAGTGCAGGTAACGTTTGTGATGCCGTCGTCCTCTCTTGTTTGGGATGCGACTGCTGCTTTACCGTAAACGTAGAATACCCTACACAAAGTATGACTACGGTAGGTCCTATGTGCCCGAACAACACCTTGATTTGTGGTGAGCTATATATTTTCGCTGACCCTTTAGACTGCACGAGGAACACGAAGAACTCACCAAAGCCTGTTGTGCTGATTCCAGTAGTACTCGATGTGTGTTGTGTGTGTTGACAGCGGCCGAGTAAGTGTGAGAGAGAAGGGGGCAGCCAAGTTGTTGGTGATCTGTCCAAAAACGGATATTGATAGTGAACGCTGAACCAATGCCGATGGTTGATGAATATTCCGCTCCCCCTTTTCTTTGTTCATTTGTGGCATACGCTGCACCGCTATTGCTGTGGATGCTGTGTCTACGGTATGGTTTTCATGGGTGCTTGACCGAGAGGTTCGGACGAAGCCACTGAAACCTAAGCTTTGCAATGGTCTTGCTCATGGTCGCGGCGACAAAACGCTTCTGGATTGTTTTCGTATCATTTTCGAATTGCTCGTGTTTCAGAACAGGTTGTCATTTTAATGCTGGTATGAAATTATCATCTGCAAGCTTCGTGTACGACTTGTGTCGAACGACGACAGGGAGTATACTCAGGTATAGTTTAAAATAGTATATACGTGAATATCATAATAAATGAATTGCAATGTATCTTGCACGTAGTGTAGTATTCGCGTATTAATGGCGCACGTGTACTCGTAGGGTTGTCCATCAACTCATAAAAACGTACCAGGTATTGAGTATTGTGACTGTTAGATTTAATAAGATTTTATCGAAAAAATTTCATGCGCACCCGGGTGCGCATATAAGCCATGCACACCCCCCTGACGACCTACGCTATTATACTAT
>JBBMKB010028562.1:0-16670 GCA_037833945.1 Alaria marginata | reverse complement strand
GGGGGAATTTCAAGTAAGACAGACAGACACGATTTGAATTACCGATCCTAGATACTCAGTTTTGCAAACTGAGAATTGCAAACTGAGAATACGCGCGTGTGCTTTCATCTTGTTGCAGCAGAGCACATTACGCTAGGGAATTCCTGTTTTTCCGCTTTTTTTTCCGTGCGACGTTCGAGGTGGACATCAAAATCGAATCGCAGAGCTTCAGTCGAACCGAACACTTGGTGCAGAAAGGTCGCGGGGGGGGGGGGGGATCGATGTCTACCCGATATTTCGCCTGGAACAGTCCTTTAGCCCACCCCCCGCCCCGGTTGCAATCGGGCCTGGACAGGCAGGCAATGGGCCGGGACAGGCAGGCACCAATCGCGGCCGGTTGTTTTGGGCCTGAGTGAGTCCAGTAAACCCTGGCTGAAGGCGACGTTGCATAATGGTAAAACCTTCAGTCAGTTGACTACACGTCGACAGCTGTCGTTTACTCTTTTCATCATAATGCGTCACGCTCCAACTCCACAGACACATTAACTACCCGGCAGAAAAGAAAACTTCCGGAACTAAATACCCTCGTACACTCTGCAAGCCTTAGGATAGACCATTGCATCGGTGCAATGCTGTTGCCTTAACGTCGCGTTCATTCGCATCTGTTGTCAGGAGATCGATCGGCACCTGCATCAAAAAAAAAAAAAAAAATTGTCCATCATGTAGAATCACACCTGATTCCGCCCGCACTCACGGCGGCTCGTTATCAAGAAAAATATATACTGAGCCGATCAAACACAGCCAACGAAAATCGTTCGCCGCTCGGCCACACGAAGGGGGACACACAACACAGGAAACGGGTACAGAGTACTACAATATTACAACGACCGAGACAACTCACTACTCGCCATCGTCGCCACTGCATCTGCGGCAACCCCGCCGACGCGCACTGATATGCCGGACGCAAGGCTTGCACAGCAAGGCCCCGCAGCAAGCCGCGCGTTTCATCACCACCTTGGGAAGGCGGCACTCTCCGCAGGGTATACCCGCACTCGCACCCCCCTCCTCGTCCAGAAACACACTACTACTGCGTGCTCCCTCCAACGAGACTCTACGGGTGCTTTCCCCACCGACAGTCTCGAGCCCCCCTGCCGGTCGTGAAGTAGCGTGTCCACCACCAGCGGCCAAAACACCATCCGAGTTAGGGTCCTTTTCCTTGCAGCTACTCGGCCGCGGGGGTGTGGGATCGACGGGCCTTCCAACACTACAACCAGCGCCATCCGCTTCCATCAAGGAAGGGCGATCTATCGCAGTTTGAGGCGCACCTACGTTCTCCAGAATGGTCGTGTCCCCGCTGACATCACCATCAGAACGTCTGACGCTACTGGTAAGACCGTGGACGCTATCGCCGCCACCATCGTGTCCACCACCACCTGTGCCAGTATCGACACCGCCGTCGCCGCTGGCAGAGCGGTGAGCCACCGCCGCCGCCGCCGCCGGGTTAACCCGCAGGCGGCGACCTCCATACCGCTCCAACGCTTCGCTTACGCCGTCCCAGTCCCTATCTTCTCCACCCGATAACACCACGACGCTACAAGCGGCGTCTCTTTCATCCCGTCTACCGCTGCCGATGCCTCCGTCGAGCCCACCACTACTTTTCCCGCTATCGCCACACTTTCCCGGTGGTATCGGCAGCGATTCTAAGGGTAGTGGCATCGAGAGATCCAGCAGATCTAATGCAGAGTTTCCCGCGGCGTCGGAGACGTTTGGATCTGCCCCAGCTTCCAATAGTGCGATGCAAACGTCCCTGTGGCCTTGACCAGCGGCCTTATGAAGGGGGGTTTTCATATCAAGGAAGGAGGCGTCTGTGGCGTGGGGCTGCGCGCCGGCAGAAAGTAGGGTTCGCACGCACGGTAGCTGCCCCGCGAAAGCGGCTCTGAGGCGGACAAAGCGTGGGGATCCAATGACATGAGGGGGAATGTAAGAGAGCTTTTTTTAGACGGGTTTTTGAGACGGTGCGGACGGGAGGGGGCTCAGAAAGGCGACACAAACGGTTGGGTATCCCATCGTGTGCGGTAAAGGCGTTGCGTCGATGACGTGTCAAAAAAACATGCAAGTGCGTGCACGATAGACATGTATCATACTCAAGAAGACGCAGGTCTGCCAATAGAAACAGACCAACGACATAATTTGCACCCCTATAGCAAGAGACTGCTACGGGCACCCCCACGGACGGCCAGACGCCGGTAAAAACAAAAACCAAACGTCCTGAAACGCTAATTCTGAAATCTCGAAACGTGCAAGGGCAGCGGATGTCAGGGGGCTTCTTCGAGCAGCATCACCGTATGATAGTCTGAAATCTCGAAACGTGCAAGGGCAGCGGATGTCAGGGGGCTTCTTCGAGCAGCATCACCGTATGATAGTTCACGTTTGTCCTGATAAGAAGGGAACCACCGAAGCATGAGCATTGTGAGCACGCCTCGAGCCCTCTTTCATAGCGCAGCAACTCACCGGTGGAGTGGGGTTGCTCCGCACCCGCCAGCCTCGACAGGGACCCCGTCAGGGCTAGCACCTGCCTCCAGGAGGTACCTCACAGCAGAAATCCTCCCATCTGCGCGGTGTGGCGTTGGACAATGTGAAAAATTACACAAAAAACAACTTACTTTTAGTTTTTAGTGGATTAACCGTTACATCACTGCACCTGCATCATATTTGGTAAAAGTACTTGGAAGTAGTGTAGGATAACGTTTGCAGCAATAGAACGGTTAATCCCTCGAGAACTGCACCCACATTTTAGAGAAAAAAATACTTGGAGTTAGAGTTGAACAATGTTTGCCGTAGTAAAAACGCTGAGCCAGTGACTTGCAGTTTGAAAACGGCGGAGCTCTACCTCTTGACCGCGATTGAGCACATCGCTACCGGTTGGCCGGGATGACGGAACGGTGCTTAATGAGTCTCACACAAAGGGCAGGGTTGCGCGATGTCTATCCAGCTTTACTGGAAAGGGGCCTCCCAAAAGTTCAGCTTTACTGTAGTACGAGCATTAAATAGCAATATTTTGGTACGATGCAGGACGCTACAGCGACTCCCCGCTTTGACCCTGCCATCAACTTTCCGTACGCCCCCCCCCCCCCACACACACAGATAAAAAATATATCATGCCGGATGACGACCCGCCTGGACAGGGAAGCTGTTGCAAAAAAGAAAAACCCTCGGCTCTCCGCTCGACTGGAGATGACGACCCGTTCATGTTGTTAATCGACAGAGCCGCGCCATCTCACACTTGTAAAACAAGCATACGTAGGGGTTTGTCTTCCCCAAAAGTTTTAACTAATTAATTTTTATTTTATCTTCCGATCGTCTCCTTCAAACATCAAAAATAATTAATTAATTTCACCCCCCCCCTTTATTATATATATTGTCAATCCGATCCGCACTGCTTACTCTGTGCGGCGAGGTGGAGGGGTGTGTAACCGTGCGGGTCGAGAGAGTCAGGCCGCCGTCCCTTTTCCGTCACCACCTTCCTTAAGCGGCCAACGTCTCCCAGCTCTGCCGCGGTCCAGATGCTAGCATTGGTAGTCAAAGTCCTGTTGAGGGTTTGTGGCAGAAGGAAGCGTTACCGCGCAGGGGCGACGATAAGCAACAATGAGCAATCGAGAAAGCGTTTTATGTTACTACTACTGTAGTATACCAGGCATACGTTGGTTTAAGGCGCATAGCTGGAGTTGCGGAAAAGCCCTTCGTCTTGAGAGAAAATCGACTAAAAGGGGTAGCTCCACGGAACACATGCTTACACTGTTTTACCAGGTACTCGTATGTGCGCAAAGTCTAAAAGTATGCTGGTAGACTGCAGTACAGGACACCTAATAAGAAACAGAAATATGGATCCAGCCTGGTTTTCTTATTTAGGAGGGGGGGTATTCTACACTGACTTTAGCATAAAGGCTCCCGAATTTATTATTTTCCTGTAAATCTCAGTCTGCGTTTCTTGTTAGCCTGTCTCTTATTAGGTGTCCTGTACTGCTGTACAGCAGTAGAACGGAATATTACTGAAGGAGTTTCATTGCGTTGCAAGTTTCTTCGCAATCTTTGCAGCAAACACGCCGCGTACCGGTTCAAACGGCGGTACGATACCGAAAGTCACAGAACAACGGTACAGGATGAAGGCAAGGCTTTGCTGCAAGGCGCAGATGCTTTCAACGAAATCCATCTCGACTCCCGCACTTCTACATATATTACGTACCAGTTTACAGTAGACTAATTCAGAGCGCTCTGCTGTATCAGCACCCGGGTGCCCTATTAACAGTATAACTGCACTCGCACGAAGTTCCATCGCTTATATCGCTTTATTTGATGTCGCTTTCTTTGATGTACTTGAGCGGTAAAAATTAAAAACAAATCTCGCAAGCGGCGCCTATCTTGCGGCTGCTTCGTACCCTGCGCCAGTGATCACAAATCAAACCACCTTCCCGCAACGACGAAACAAATAACCGGCAACCTACAGCAACTATGTGTAGACGTGTAAGGGGCGTAGGTACGCGTACGAGTATGTATCATAATAAGAGGCTGAACTCTAAATATTACAATGAGGCAAGAACGAAGGAGCGAAGCGACTGAGACCGTTTTTGCCTTGGCAAGGCAAAAAAAAAAATCATAGCGAGGTGCGTCGGGTTTCAATTATTTAACCTGTCTGTCTGTACGCTGTGTACTGCTGTGTAGTGTCTGTCTGGTAGCAAATGTTACGGTATCTTTGATTGCGAGAGCTGCACGCGGCCGATTTCCGCAAACCCGTCGTCTACAGAAGCGAGAGAGCTTGAGCTAACTCGTGGAGCTTGCTTCATTGCGTGCCGTCGCGAGTTGGTCGTGGTCGCTGGGCTGTGCTGTCGTGCTGTCGTTTTCGGGGGCTTGGGCTGCTCTATAATACAGCTGCTATGAGTTTTTTTTGCGGCGGGATTCGTTTTTCCATTTTTCTTCTTCGAGCGCACACGGCCTTCTGCTGTACTGCATGTACGAGGCACCCTTGCCTCATTTACCACTCTACTATCATATTATGAATGGTACCTGGTACACTCGTATGATGCGCGTCCCAGTATGTGCTACGCGTAGCAGACATTTGGCCACATCGGAGGTGCCATGCCCATGCCATACTGTACCTGAACCTCAACGTCAACTGCTGTGAGTACTCTGTACCTGTACTGGAACTCGTAAACGATTCCTCGTATTGTATATACTAGCAGCATCTAATAATATAGATATGCGAAGGGTTGGCAATGTGCTTATTTACTCACTTCAGGAACAACCTGGGTGTGCTCGTAGAGTTTCAAGATCAGGGCGATGCTGGGGTACGAGTAGCCAGGGGTGGTCCGGAGGCGACAGACCCTTGCTCAAAACTCTCCTCCAGTTTTGAAACAAATCACGTGCAGAAAGGGGTAGACTCTACACACAGCAGTACAGAGGTCTACGAGTGCGAATGGGCTACTCATCATCTACGCCTCCTATATATGACACCTGGTACACCGTATTACCACAACAATAATCCATGCACTCTCGAAGAAAGCGTCATTGGTCATCGGGGGACCGGCGTGCAGAACAACCCGTCTGAACTCTTGAACTCTGAACCCCAATGCATGCGATTTTGAAACAAGTTAGATCAGATTCTGCAAAAACTATTGATTTTTAGTCCTGGAATGAGGCGCACCCACCTGCAGGGACACCGGCCATTTCCCTCGTGGGTGGGACAGAATGACCCGTACACTAGATTCATAGTTTTTCTCCCCTCCTAGAGTTGTCCCAGCCGCGTGTCTCGGCCCGTCTGCGCGTCGCTGGAGCTGCTGCTGCGTTCTACGTTAGGAAAATTCTCCCCTTTCCCGTTGAACAATGGCCTTCGCAACTATCGAAACCCTCTATTTTCGAATGATGATTTTGGTTTGCTCGCATTTTCAGCTCCGCATTTTTAGATGTTGGGAAGGAGAGGAACTACAGCCTAGCTAGCTGGATGGATTCGTCATCCCTGATGGCTCGTAGTGTACCCTATGCTTCCTCCAGACGCGATATCTCTCGCAACAGCAAAGATGGCAGGAGATTCGTTGTGAACGAGACAAAACGCGGCGTGAAACATCGACACACCCGGAAGCATAATCATGCTGCCACTAACAGTTGCAGCACATCCGCCGCCGCCTCCCTCCTCGTGCTCCTCGCCCTATCCTTCTGCGCATCCCCTCGGTCAACAACAGTCGAAGCTTTCGTCGGCCTGACAGTAGCGACCTCCTCCAGTACACGGCGCGCTGGGTCCCACTGCACCGATGGTGGCCCCACTACATGCAACTCAAAGGAGCGCCGGTCAAGAGCTTCGCCTTCCTTGTTGCGCTCACGTAACAGCCTCCCTCTGGGGAGCGTAGCACCGGCCTCTGCTGCTGCTTCTTCGGCCGCTGCATCCCCCTCTCCTCCTCTGGCTGCTGCTGGTGATGGAAGCACCGTCAACGGTGGTGGGAGCGTTGCAGCAGAGAAAGAAGAGGAGTCGACGGATAAGAAGAAGCGCATTCGAGTGAACACCCTCGCGGAGATGACGGAGCTGTTGTCGCAGGGCGAGAGTCTCTTCGACCTGGACGCCCGCGGGGACTCGCAGGAGATGTTGGAAGCGCGAGAGGACGAGCACCCGGTGCTCGAGGCGCTGAAGAGGAGGGCCGCCGCGGGCACGAAGCCTAGCTCCCATGGCGACGGATTGAAGGTAAACATGTCTTGCTTCTGTGCGTTGTTGTGCGACGCAATGCGACTTGTACGTTGTGGTGGTTTCCCATTCTTCGTGATGTTTTCTCTGTGGTTCAACCTTGTCGGCGCTGCTGTGCCGCGGTATGTACTGGTATGATATGCTGTGCTGGGACGGTGTCGGTGTTGACTTGTGGTCGTGGCAGCGGCGATAGGAAGGATGATGGTGGTTGTGGCTGTGTTGCTGGTACTGGTGGCAACAGTGGTAATGGTGGTGGCAGCTGTGTTGTTCCCACATTGTGTTCTGCGTTTTGTGTCGATATTCGCCACATGATCCGGTCGTATTGTATTACTTGCCAGCATGCGTATTCCGACTCAATTCAGGCTACAGCACGAGAACTGCCACATGTCGCTGTAACACCCATGTACACAGCCAGTACAGACTTCTATGCGGGGTCAAGGAGCAGCCGTGGGGTCGAAAGTTGAATTTCAGGCGGGCACCCCCAAACCCGACCACCACACCCAACAGCAGTGCGGATGATCGCACGCTATGACATGGCATCTCCGACTCGAACACGAACCGCGCCTGGGTGGACTGCATTGCGCAGTTCGTAACCCAAGCCAAAACCGTCGAATGTCGTTTGCGCTTGTCCCTCTTATGCACCGCGCGTGACCCAAGCTACTACTAACGATTGTCGATTGCGCTTGGCGCTCCCCTGACTGCTGTTCGCCAAGGTTGGACTAGCTATTGAGGGTGGAGGCATGCGCGGCTGCGTGTCGGCCGGCATGATCGCGGCGGTGTCCACTATTGGACTCATGGACTCTTTTGACGCCGTCTACGGGTCGTCGGCGGGCAGCCTGGTCGGAGCTTACGCGATCGCAGGGCAGGTGCGTAGCATTGGTCGCCACGCTCTCCGTTTGTCTTTGCTGTGTGTGGGGTTCTTGCGGCCGTCCCAGGCATTTTCCACGGGGCTGGAAAATATTTCTTGAGCGTGATGTCAATGACGAACGCGCGCATTGTTGCTTTCGTGCCTGTGGAGAACTGCTTGTCTTGTTGTCTTGTCTCTCGTGTGTCTAGTCTTACATGCTATGCCGTAAAGGCAAGGACCCTGCAAGAAACGACTCCGTCAACGTGCCTGCTCCACACCCCATCCATCTTGTTTACATTTTGGTGACGACTCTTCTCGATACTCTGTTTGATGATGCCATGTGACGCCCAGGAGGGGATGCCTCGGATGGGATGCAGCGTGTACTACGACTCGCTTACGGGGGGCGGGCGGCACTTCATTGATACAAGGTGAAGTAGACAGATATGCGTTATTACACGTAAGCAATTCAGGCACGTTCCTGCTGCTTATATAATAAGATAAAATTACTTTGAACTCAATGGCACCGAGGTTGCGGCTCGCTAGAGCTCTTGTTACCCTCCCCCCTCTCCCTCGCATGCGCTCCCGTTGACCCTTCATTCTTGTCTTCCCACACTCCGCTCGCACTTTCCCGTATGCCGCTGAAAAGACAAGTCTTCCGCGCGATGGGACTGGGGCTGTTCGGGACTGTGGTGACGAGATGGAGGGGGGTCAAGGAGCTTGTCAGAGAGGTGCAGAGGGTCGGGCAAGAGAACCGTGGTGTCGGACACGCCAAAGAGGGCCACAGCACGTACGACGGCAGAAGTTCGATTCGTCTCGCATGACTACCGTATATGACATAGTATACCACACCCCCTCGAACGAATTTCAACGCCGATTTGCTCGACAACCGGTCGAGTGCAAACCCTGAGCGACCCGTCTATGGAAAGATCTCGACAAGGCGCTCCGAAAACTACCTTTTTCGTTTTCTGTGCCCCCCTGGTTGTAGAGAAAATTGGCTCTGAAATCCATCCCAGGGGGTATGATATACACTGTCATATACGGTATAGCCACGCCGTCATATTGGCGTGCACTTCCCCTTCTTCTTGGCGGGACGTTGTATGCTGTCCTCTGGGTGTTCAGCGTGATTGCAATCGGTTTGGCCGCTAACTCGGAGAACCTATCTGCAGACTTTTTATTCGATAGCAGCGCCATGCTCGCGATGGAACATAACGAAATAACTCCTGCGCCCCGGCTGTCCGAAATGGTCGACTACACTCTAGCGAAACCTTGATATTGAAGGTGATTTTTGCATTGCAGCTAAAACTTAGGCATACGCCTTGCGGCTGTTCTTGTCAAAGCGTTGGTGTTGTCTGTTTAGACAGTTTAACTCCGTTGCAATCTTGGTGGCTGCTCTTGTCTCGACATCTGGTTTTCTTTGTCGTCAACGTTCACAGAAATGGGGGTCGCAGGTGCTGAATTTGGATTATCTGCTGCGCGACGTGGTGGAAGAGCAGCGGCCATTAGACTGGGACAGCTTCTGGAAAAAGCAGGCAACACAGGTATTTATGGGCCGTATGCTGAGAGCGGGCTGGTTGAGACGATAGTTGTCTTTACCTTATTGCTTTGATTGTCGAGAGGGGAGCAACCCCGTCGAGTTCGCGACACGCCTCCTTCGATTCTATCGGATTTGGCCTCAAGCGTGAAAGGCTGCAGCGTATCGGTGGTAGTGTCCGAGGCTCACAACCTGTTGGAGTATGGCGGTATAGGTTGTCTCTGTGAGAGACTGTTAGATGTTATATGGCTGAAAATTGGTGCTTATGTGGCCGACGTGCTCAAGAGAGCGATGAAAAAAGAGTGGTAGAGTAATGACCTCGAGCGGGACGCAACCCTTGTTCGATCACCCGGACACGTTGGACGTTGTGGTGTTCCAATACCCTACGGGCTGTTGTACGTAGTTAATCACAACGAATGGGGAAAGCCCTAGACATTTATGTTGACCCTTCACTGCTGGTGCTAGTACTATTGATAGTATATATCGCCGCATGTTGTTTATCGACTGACATCGAATATAATACACAGGCGTCAACGTTTGCTGTATATTCCAACACAGCATAACAGGTACCAGGTACTTCATATTGTGTAGCTGTCTAAACTCGGCACAAGTTGAACGATCCATGCATATTTCAAGCATGCGCAAGTTTTTAGCCTCATCGTATCCCGCTTCCGCTTGCCGCCGTTGCTCCCACCAAGCCTCTGCATGTGATCGCGAGCGGCGTTACCTCCCAGAAAGGGGTGGTGTTGAGCAGCAAAGGTGGGCACTTCAAGACGTTGAGGGAGCTGACGGATTGCATGCGGGCGTCTATGCTTCTCCCGGGCATCACAGGACCGATGGTGTGTCAGTGCGTTTTGCTTTTATAGGCGTAGGCGTATGCTACTACTCTATGTGAGTTGTCAAGTACTCTATACCTCTGCTCTTTTAATAGAGTTGTCAATTTTTCCCACAATCTTTACCACAGGTGCAAGCGGGAAAGGCCTTATCTGGGCATGATAGCCCGCATCTTCCTCTAGCCCATGCGCAGAGCAAGTTGCTTCGTCGCGCATCAGGGCCTTGACGTGCTCTGTTGCTTTCTCCCAGTAGGCAAGCCTTCCGCCCGCTTGAACGCAGCCCCCCCCCCTGCCTCCCCTTATTCCGCTCGCCCGCGGGTCTCGTTGGCAGGTCACGCTACCGCACGTTGATGAGCGCCTTGTGGACAGCCAGCTGTACCAGCCGATCCCCTTCCAGGCCGCCCTTGATGACGGTTGCACGCACGTCTTGGTCATCAGGTCTCGTCCAGATGGTGGGTACCGCCCGGATCGTTTCCTCGGCCTTTTGGGGCAGAACCAGCTCGGGAGCAACACGGGCGGATAAGTCACACGTTTGGGCAACGAATTTCCAGCTCGTCCGCTCGCAACTAAAACTAGTTTTTACACCGGCTCTACTGTGAAAATCGCGCTCGTAGGTATGCCACAGTGGGTAGATCCGGTGTCGGTTTTCCACGGCTCGGCTTCCACAAGCACGTGTGCGTAGATGCGGAACAGCGAGCAAAGCCGTTACGTGCTGGTTCTCGACACGATGCGCGCTCGCTTTTAATATGACCGGCATGTATCTTCGTCCGGCTGCTTCTGTAACCCTCTCTTCCTCGCCCTTATTTCGTAGGCGGCAACCTTTTGGGTAAGCCGAAGCTGGCGGAGCGTCTTATCATGCGCCGGTTCTTTAAGCGCAAGAGCAAAGACCCCGTGTCGTACGCGTACATGAAGGGCAGCGGCCACAAGAAGCTGTACGCGGAGTCCGTTCTGACCCTCAATGAGGCGGCGCGAGCTACGGGCGGTGACGCTGGGCCGTATCTTATGCCCATGTGCTTGCCGGTAAGCTCAGGCCTGAAAGATTGGGGCGGAGATGTCGTTCGAAGGGATACGTTGGTTTGGAAAAGGCATTACTCGTAACGGAGCTGCAACCCCGTGCGGTTGATAGCGCTGAATCTGAGTGTTTGCCGTAGTTGTGCAGGATTATCGTGGCAAAGTTATTTTTTGACGCGTAACAAAACGTTTGCGACATTTCAGCGAAAGCGACTGGCTGCGTGAAAAAATGGCTGGGTGCAGGTAGCGCACAGCGCAAGCGCCTCTCTGCGTTGCTGCTTCCTCAGTGAGCAGTGACATCGTTCTCACATTTTGCCCGGCCTGTAATTCAACGAATTGTTGTATTTTCACCCCCCCCCCCCTTTTCCTCCCGTGCATGCGCCTTGTCGCCTCAAGCATGCGCCCACATGATATATGAAATATATTTTGGTCACGTGTTACGGCTTTCCGTTCTCTTACTTTGTTACAACTTTCCGTCCTGTTACATCGTCAATGAGTCCAGGCTTCCGAATCGGAGATTGCTCGTTTGGAGCGGCGTCGAGAGAGCATGCTCGAAGGTGTAAGAAAGGGATACGAACACGCGCACCTGCTTCTCCGACGGACAGTACCGGGACATGCTACCGCGAGTCTGGACGGGCGGCAAGCGGCTCTCCAGGTTTGTTTTGCTTTAGACGCGTCCTACGAATCGGGGGGGCGTCAGTTATCGGCAGGATGGGGGAGGTGTGGCAATGGTTTATTCGGCGTATGCGTGACGTATGCCTAAAATATTCGATGAAGCTCAAGAGCGTTCGAGATGGAAGAGTCGAGGAGCAGAGAGAGGAGGGTCAAGCCAAGGTGCCTGATGCCGGCCAATCGCTTGCCGACGCTGTTCATGTCTCGGTCTAGTTGTTGTCGTCCCTGTTGCTCAGATCCCTAGCCTACTAAGAGTAGCAACAAAAATAGGTCTTGAAGCTCTTGTGCACGAGTACCAAAAACAGTATTTCCCCGCTGGTCCAAGCATTAACTAACCCCCCTCCCCCCCCTCCCCTATTCTTCACCCAGGCTTTCCCGGAATCCATTTTGGATGAAGAAATGGACCCGATGGTTCGCGAGATTCTCGATCGTTCGCGGGAAGCGAAATAAGAAATAAAGCGAATGGCGAAGAGGGGGGGCGTCTCGGGCAAGAACCGCGAGCCAAAATAGTTAGGCCTTCGCATAATAGTATGGCCGTGTGGACAACGATGCACCCGTTGTAGCCTCACGGTGTTTGATCTAGACTTGGTTGTTTTCCAACAGGTACGGTGTGTCGTTGAGTGACTGGCAGCAATGGTGAACGAGAACGTCGAGGGTGGTCGAGCATGTCTTTTGCTGGAGAGGTATATTGACGCGCGGCCGTCACAAGAAGCGTCGTTGTTGGCGTGAATTTAGCGGAGAGGTTACGTTTCCGTCGTATGAGGGTTACATAGCGGTGTATTGGCGTTGGATTTCCCCGCCAACACAGTGCTGGGATACGCCGTGCCTAGCGGGCGTACCAGACAAATTGCAGTATGTGTTATGTTTGTTGTTAAATGGTCGTGGATGATGGCGAGAGAAACGCAGGGTTTGGTGTGTAGTGGTGGCGGGGACTCGGAGGTCCAATAGTGAAACGGCTGCTGGCATTTTGATTAGCGCGCTCGTTCGCTGCCTCAGTAAGCCGGTCGGGATTTGTGAGTTCCTTCAGCGGAGTGGGGCGTGGATTGAACCCGCGTGACCATTCTGAATGGTCACCATCTTTGTCGCGTCTCCTTGCTAGCTTACAGGCGATAAGACGTGTTTTCTATGCGCGTAGGAAGGGTGCCGTGCCGCGGAGATAAGTACCATTTTTTATTTAGACCGTTTCTTTAACAGTGCTGGACTCGGCAACGCGCAGCTACCGTATGTACAATGGGTAATGGGGGACGTGTAAGGTGCGCAAGGGCTGGGTGAAATAGACCGCCGGCCCCAAGCTCAGGCCTTTCCAGCTGGTCCGTGCTGGAGTCTTCGGTACCCTCTTTCAGTGCTGCATTCCCTTCATATATGTTCAACCCACTCCCGAGCTTTTCGTCTACACCGCCCCTCTTGGCTGACCCCCATGTCGATGTGCTACGAAGCGCCCGCAGATTCCGGATGCGCCCAATTCATTCCAAATGGCATGCAGCCCTCTTTTTCTTTTGGCGGTGAAATCTCGGTAGAATCAAATACGTATGCATCTCGAAGATTGGTGCCTTATCTTGAGCCCGGGCTCGAAACGATTGCGTGTCTAACATCAATTTTATGTCACCTTTCGTTCTGCATGCGTTCTGTAGTCTGACATTTCTCCTTCAACGATCAGGGGAGGGTCTTGACGCGGTTCGAATTAATTTCAGTAGTAGTGCCTGGTGGGTCACCGTAGGAAAAACACAACCTGGGTCATAGGCTGTACGCGTACTACCTTCCTAAAATGGCAGGACCAAAACTACAAAACAACTTGGACTTTGGAAGGAAAAGAGGCAGGCTGAAAATTTGGCTAGTCGGACGGATACTGCTGCTGGTAACCGCGGGCATCACAACATGACCTGTGCATCAACCTGTGGTTCTAGGCAAGACCACTCTCTGTTTGAAAGCCGACAACGGCCTTCATAAATTGTTAATGGCCGAAGCGTGTGAATGTATGAAGGAGAGCCGCGTATTATAGAAAGTGCGGTTCGTGGACCAAAAACCAAAAGTCAAGTGCGGGTTCGTGACCCAGCCAGACTGCCCGCAACCCCACGCGATGGTGCTCCGCGTCCGCCACCTCTAGCCTAATGCTATTGGCGGTTTTCCTGGTCGGTATCGCTCTTGTGGCAGTCCCAGACAAACTGTTCACAAACCGCCCAACGGCCGTGTTTTGATATTCGATACAGCCGGGCAGCGTTGTACAAGTCGACGATGACCGCGTAGTTTCCTCCCTCCAGGCCCGGTACATACTCGTATTGTCTCTCATCGAAACTATGATTAATACTCTCGATGAGCGCCTTGATTATGAGTGGACGCCCTCAAGCCGTTGATGTCGCCAGACGTTGAGTAGTCTCTCCTCGGTCTAACGTTCACCCAGAAAACGAGGCTCATAACCTGTTGAAATATGAGCGTATGCGCGTGTATGCGAGTGTAATGTTCAAGAGATAGGGAAATGATAGTTTCCAATCAACCTAAGGCCAGTATTCCTTAAGACCTACAGTAGCTAGGTGGTCATCCTAAATACTACTGTGGATGGCATTGAGTTGTTTCGTTGCACGTGATCAACTCCTTCAGCGAGAGACGGACCGATGGGCAGACTCCTGTATGCGTTGTCCTACAGCAGCATTGCCCGTTACACGCCACAGATATACCAGGTACATACTTTTGGAAAAGCCGAGGATGGACCCAGGATGCCCCCTGACGACCACGTGTAGCAAGTTAAAGGGCCTCCAGTTCGAAGGCAACACCTTGCGTGGTGAAGTGGCGCAGTGGCAACCGCGCTGTCCTTGTTTGAGACGTCCAGCCTAAACTTGAGATGAAGAGCGTTGATATTTCTTGAAGTGAGGGGCCCAAAGGCTTAGAACTGAAAAAGGGAAAAGCCGAGAGTGAGCAAATAGGGGATGATTGTCCGTGGTCAACACCTCTGTGCCCGAGAGCCGGCAATGGTGGTACAAATCGCTGACGAATAGCTATATACGCAGTTGCAGTTTTTGTATGTACGTATGATAGGATGTAGGAATATGAAGATCTGCACCGCCGTTATTACCAGTTGCAAGATATTCCAATTCGATTGGCTGTTGCACCTTGCGCCTATCTTTCAAATGAATGCGTGCGTACCTGGTTGATGACTGCATTGTTCGCTCGTTGATGCAAATCGCAATCTCATGAAAACACGAAAATACAATGGGAGTCAAGCGGTAACTACGGCAAACGACGAACCTCATAGTCTGAAACTCAATCGAAGGTGCGGCTCCACAAAAACGCCACAAACACACAAGGTGATACTCTGTAGCACTCCCTCGCGCCTCGCAAGGAGGCTAAGCAGCCTCGTGTCGAAAGCAAACTGTAGCTTTGCAATCTCATATCAAAGGGAACGCACAGGGGTCAGTCGTACGGCCGGAAATACGTCTGTGCGCAAGGCCTGGTTGTGCCCTCCAACGTTTTGCTTGGAGCTATCTGGCCATATGATCGCGCGGGCGTGCGCTTACAGAAGTTACTAAGGTGTGGATACTGAACGCTGGGAAAATCGAGGTTTCGCTTCACGGGAGCATCGCGTGGAGCCTGGGCATGGCTTACTGCAATTACTACAACAAGCTGCGGCAGGTCCAGCACTCCCTGGCCCTTCTGTTCATTGAATTGGCTGGCGAAAAAGAAAGCGCGACGACCAAACTTTATCTTACGCCGACGCGTTTGTAAGCACAGGGAGGCTCCGAGACCATCGAAGCGATGCTGCGCAGACATAATGTAAAGTTGGTCGCGGGTTTCGTTGCACCCATAAGAGAGGAGTACCTACTGGAGAGGGTACTGTTGGGGGGGGGCTAGTGCGGGGCAAGGCTTAGGCCGCAGGACAAGGTAAAGAGGAGAGGATGGGGCACCTAAAGAGCGATGCACAGGAACTCAGCCTCAAGTTCGAAGGGTGGCGGAAGGGCGGTGCGAAGCAGCACAAAACGCCGGGCAGGTGATGCAGACGGATCGAGAACGGAGCCGGAGACGTTTACGAGGACGTGTCAGGACGCGGGGGGGAGTAGTACATGAAACTGCGACACACGAAAAGAGCAAAGGTGACACTGACCGTCGACACCAGTGCATGCGGGGGGGTCGGGGGTGCACCTGTGAAAGCGTCAGGTGGATCAATGGAGCGTTTTCGAGACCGCGAAAGATTATATACACATGTATACCGCAGATACTTGTTGCCTTCGTTTTTCGTTTTTCTACGCCCCTTCGCCCCCCCTCGAGGGGGGCCCATGTCCCACGGGCGGACGAGAACACGAAGTGACTGCGTCCGCCCAAAATAGGCACCTTTTGTATTGTTGCGTAAATAGCAAATATTTCGTATCAGTTTCGTCTGATTAATTGACGTTATTTCAAAATGAATTCCTAACCCTTACCCCAACCCTATACCTAATAACGTAGAGTTACGGAGGGTGGCGTGTGATCCTCAACTCCGTCCTGCGGGTTTTGGAGACGTTGCGTGTAAAATACGTAATTTGACACTGCCGTTTCCGGCGGAGTCGTGCATCTTTGGAATAACGTTATTTATTTTTTAGTTTCGTAAATTAGGAAGATTGAGCTGACGTTGTTGTGGTTAGTATGATTTTCAGCGTGGCAACTTGTCCTCGACGTGTATAGTTGGAGCTCAACGTTGTAACAAGGAGGGAAGCTGTCACCTAATGCATAGCTACAGCTTCAGTGCATTGGCGTGCTCTAGGCTCAACGAAAAAGTTGGATCTGCAAGTTCTCTACACCACGAAGAATGGGGACTCGTCGAGATGTACACTAGGCTGGCGCCATCGGTGGTCTAGTGGTAAACCTTGTAACTACAGTACTACCTGATATGATACTGGTATACCAGGCATTACTTAGTCAGGACGATTTGGCTAGTTCGCGCCCCGCCGAGGGACGTTTTCGTGCGCAAAAATTGGCACGGAGAAATCGCGTGTGACATGCACAATTCGACAAGAAGAGTCGACAAGGAAGGGAACAAAGTGCTGAACCTTGAGGCATGCACCGTTCGTTAGTGGGTAGCGGGGGGGGGGGGGGGTGCTATGT
>JBBMKB010028451.1:0-16685 GCA_037833945.1 Alaria marginata | reverse complement strand
CATTTAATGGTGAACCTGCCGTAGCCTGTCGTAGTCAGGCTTGTTCAGGCTCCGCGTCACGCACCCAAATAGGAGCGTCTCGATCGCCTCGGCTTTCAGCATCCGCACCTTCAGCCGCAAGCGCACACCCTGCCGGTCATAGATTGTTTATCTTGTATTGCTGGAAGTACGCCCAGGCCCTCTGAAGACGCCGAGTTTAGTCCACGTATCATCCCTATTATATACCATGGTAATGCAGGATACACTTCTGTCTGTCTGTCTGTCTGTCTGTCTGTCTGTCTGTCTGTTTGTCTGTCTGTCCGTCATCATGGTCTCGCCAATCAGAGCGTTTCAGCCCTGTTTTGCCGTATGGGTAAGGAGGGTGGGTGGCACAACCAGCAGAACACCGGGTCTCGTGTTCCGCCGAGCCGTGGCCGTGTCGTGCTGAGCATGCCGACAATCCCGAGGCAGTTCTTACAGCCATCAAGCCAGCCTTGTTGCTGACGTTCAACTTTGAAATGCGATTCTGGCCACTGATTGGCCTATAAATCCCTGACAGAGGTCGCTGGCTCTTTTCTAGAAGGTTGGTGCTGAACAGGAATATTCCAGCCATAGAACCATCGAGGTTCCGACACAGGCGGTGGGGATGGGGTCCCATCCCCGGTTAAGGAACCCCTCTATATATCTACAACTCCAACAACCCGGGGACGAAAACAGTGACCCCCCGTGGTCGATGCTGCCTTGCACGGTGAGGAAATCCCACCTCTCGCGACTGACCGCTGATTGGTTGTGCATCATAGCCAGCGTCGCCCGGGGAAGATAAACCACCACACCCGGAGCAGAAAGCCTTCCATACATCTACAACTCTGACGACCCGGGCACGAAAACAGTGACACCACTGGTCGATATCACCCCGCACGGTGTGGATACCCCACCCCCATCGGCTGATCGCTGATTGGCTCGGGCTCATAGGGCCAGCGCGCGGGGAGTGTTGCCCCTCCGGCCAGCGTCGAGGTCCCGCTGCACCTGGGGAGGATAGGGTCCCATCCCCGGGTCTGAAATCCCCCCATACATCTATAACTCAAACATGTCGGGGACGAAAACAGTTATTCCCGGGGTCGATACCGCCCCGCACGGTGTGGAAGCCCCACCCCCATCGGCTGAACGCTGGTTGGCCGGGGCGCAAGGAGCCAGCGCCCTGCGAGAGTTGCCCCACGGGCCAATGTCGAGGTCCCGCCGCATCCGGGGAGGATAAAGTCCCATCCCCGGATCAAAAATTATTCCATGCATCTACAACTCTAGCAATCCGGCGACGAAAGTGGGGATCCGCCGGGACGATACCGCCCCACACGGTGTGGAAGCCCCACCCTCATGCACTGTTTGCTGGTTGGCTGGGGCTCGTAAAGCAAGCGCGCTGCGGGAGCTGCCCCTCGGGACAACGTTGAGGTCCCTCCGCCCCCGGGGGGCATAGTACCCCATTCCCGGACCAGAAATCCCTCCATACATTTAAAACTCCATCAACCGGGGACGAAAACGGTGGTCCCCCGAGTCGATAACGCCCGTCATGGTGTGAAAACTCCACCGCCATCCGCTGATTCCTGATTGGCTGGGGCTCACGGAGCCAGCGCGCGGCGAGTGTGAGGCCTAGATATGTATGGATTGTGAGTATTTACGAGGGTTTTTGCCGTGGCGTCTAAAGTCGACAACCCGACCAGAACCCGAACGCTATGGGGTGACCTGTGCTTGGATGCTGTGGCTTGTGAAAGCTCTAGGTTGACTCGGCAGACTTGGATACTGTGCTTGGAAATGCTCTATTATAGGTGGATTCGATGCTTTGGCTTGGAAATACCCTAGGCTGGTTGAGCCGCTTCTAAGATAACCCTTGACCAATCAGCGTGCGTAAAACGCTACCTTACGAAGATTTATAATCAATACCTTTACTGCTGGCGAGTACTGTCCCTCGGGACAACGCAGAGGTTCGACCGCATCCGGGAATGATAAAATATCATCCCCGAATCAGGAGTTCTTCCAGACATGTATAATTCCAACACCCCCTGGACGAAAATGGTGATATCCCGGGTGGAAACCGCCCCGCACGGTGTGGAAACCCCACCCCCATTTGCTGGTTGGTGATTGGCCGGCGTAGGTTAGCCCTGCGCTCTGGGGACTGTGGAATATTCCTAGCTCGCAACAAATAAGTAGCAGTAAGTATCAGTTTATACTGCTGTAGCAGTAGCAGTGGTAGTAGTAACAATACGAATGTTTCCCCGTGGCGGAGTACTATTATACACGTGTTCGACTGCTGCTATGCATTTCATACCATGTACATAAGTACCACCACGCTCAGTGACTACGGACGGAAAAGTAAGCACCGTTTGGATTATACATACATTCCTGAATGGTCCGTTCATTTTCGTTCAGAGCGGTACCAACTACATCACAGGACACTATTTACACGACGAGTACTACTACGCCTTGCCATGTAACACCACTATAGGCAAGCAGCTCTAGCGCCACGGCCGGAGCCGTGGTCGCTTGGCTATTAATAGTTAATTTTCAATGCTGGTATTCTGTCTGTCATAATGGTCTCGCGACCCAGAGCGTTTCAGCCCCACCTCCCGGCATGGGTAGATGAGGTGGGCGACATAACCAGTGAAACATCTGTGCCGAGCGGGAGCCGTCGCGTGCTGAGTACGGCCGACGATCCCGTGGCGGCCCCATCGGGAGAGCCATAAGCCCAGCATTGCGGTTTTTACTTTTCAAACTAAGATTCAGGCAGCTGATGGGCCGATTCCCATTCCAGAGGACGCTTGCTGTTTCTGAACAAGCACAGAGCTGCCCCGGGTGTTACACTCTTCAATTCAGACATACAAGTACATCAGCAGTGGGCATTATATGCGCAGTAGATACAGCAATAGTAAGCTGTATGTACAGCAGAGTAGTATTTTGTACGTACCAGGTAGCAGTATTACGTAAAGTACTTACTAGGTACGAGTGATTCGTGCAATAGCAAGTAGGTAGAGGGGTGTGTGCCTACGCCAGGGGCACACGACCTTACCTATCTTTCCCGGCGACAATTTCTGCGCGATTTTGGTATTGCGCGCGGGCAACATACCGCGGAGCCGGGGCATAGTCCAGTTTGTATTGCAGGTTTTGATACATTGATCTAGCGGTCAAGTGCTGAAGGTAGTCATTTCGCGACCCAAAAACAATCAGCATTCGTGACCGGCCACACTAGCAATGACCCACCTATACGCGCACAAGACGCGTAATCGTAGGCAGCAGTTCGTGCGTGACCGTATAGACACGTACCAGCAGCAGTCCACGCGAAGATTTTTGCTAATTGTGCGAAGAGACGACTAATCGTGTCTCAATATGTGGTTACAGACGGCGAAGACCCAACCTTTAGCGCAGCAATCGATCATCGCTCAGCACGTGCACGCGGCCGTTGTCCCACGCCATATCGTATCCGATTCTCGCTATCTATACTCATCGAAGAAACCCCAACGTATGCGGGTAACCATTCAAAGTAGAATTCCTACCTAAGCTCACAGGCCAAAGCCCATATGCCAGGCTGCACTCCCGACAACTCGAACTCGGGGGAAGGCAAGGCCTTCCCCGTCGCACACAAGCAGCAGCGATAGGGCTGTCTGGATACGTAGCCGTCGAGGTGGACCGACCAGCCATCGACGAGCACGCCAAACACACCGGAGGGTGTCACCGCGGATGCCATGTATCATGACCTTGGGTGCCATTTTCTTATCACCAAAGGGGGTACAACCGCCAGCTATGCTAGCTCGGCGTGCACGGAAAGTCCAGCCCGCAGCATCGACGCAGAAGTTACGCGTTTGAGTATACGCCCTCCACCAAAAGGGAGAGGCCCGAACCGAATAGGTTCTGACCAGCAACGTGAGCCCTATCACAATGTCTTAGCTGCACCATGGGGGGCAAGACGGTGCCGGGCGGGTAGAGATGACGCGCATGCGGATTGGGTACGAGACGGGGGGTGTCTGGTCCAGACAGGGGAGTCGACGGAAAAAACGAACGCGAATGAAATCGACGGAAGCGAATCGCGCAGAGTGTCCGCTCCGCCCAGGGGTGGTCGCGGCACAATGTATTCCAGGGAGCTATTCAGTTTAGCAAAAACATGTACCAGGTACAAAGTTCAAATGGTCGTATATTAAATCACTAAGACGCACAGGTGAGGAGATACGATGCACGGTTCCCCGTTGTCACCGCACACGCGCACACTTACACACAACCCTAGACGCTCATTAACTACGTCGCAGTGTCGTGGATAATCAGGGTACCTAGCAGTATTGTCATCATATTGATGTTATCATAGCTGGACATCCCGGAGTTGCGTTGTGTGTGCCCTCACGTTTGCTATTTGCGTTTGCTATTTGCAGTGCATTCCTACATAAATTTGGCGTACATGGTAGGTGCGTTTGCCACCAAGACTGTTCGTTTGTAGTATATCGCTAATATACCTTTATATAGAGAGCGGCCGCCGTCTGGTAACACGCCCTGATTGGCGTTGTCGTCTATACAGTAGGAGCCGGTTTTCGGAAGCTGATGCCTTGAATACAAGTAAGGAGCAAACGCTGGTGAAACGGCAGCACATTAGATGGGGACAACAACACACTTTCACTCGTATGATATACCTGGTATAGCGTCAGCCAAACAAGCAAGATTCGATACCGAGTGGGCCCGACGCTCTATTACAGATTCATGTTTCCACTACACCAAGAGTCAGCGACCGGTGGCACGGGAGCTCCCATGAGGAGAACGCAGACGACGACGCTGGTGGTAGTATTCGCATTACATCTAACATGTAGCCTTGCAGCGCCGCAGCAATGATGACGGTATGTGTTATGCGCTTCGATGAAGCGGCCTTCTGTATCGTAGCTCGGGTGCGCCCATTCTTCAGTGTCATTGGCCAGACGGCAACTCCTTCCCAGCACTTGGATCCGGGGCTCGCGGACGGCCTAACGGGCGCGGATCTCATAAGACTCGCATACTGGTCGGGGAAACTCAACGGCCCAAGGATGCCCATGCGTCTGGGTGGTGGTTGGCATGCCGAAACGCCTACTGTAGGTTAAGCACGGTTTGGTGATCACCGTCCCAACCCCATCGATTCGTTGCGACCGGCGGAAGAGAGCTAGATCGGACGAGCCAGGGGTATTGCTGAGTTAGAACGATCAAATAATTGTAGCCACCACCAACGTTTGCAGTGTATGTGGTATGTCCCGCGGTAGGGACAATAGCGATCGGCGTAAAGGCGAATCGCTAGATATCCTTTACAAACGCCGACTTCTCTCCAGTGCGTCGGTTGCTGGTAGGAAAACCCTCCGACATATCGAGCATTTGGTGGCTGGGAATTGGTCAAGATCAGCCATGAATACGTCTGATCAACGAACAGCAACGAGTCTTCACACGGTAAGCGAGCTATCCTGTGTAGGGAGCTAGCGTATGGCGCGGTGGGCGGGCGACAGCAGCGCAAGCCGTAAATTCCTACCTACCAGGTATATCCGTGGAGGTACCTGCGGAAGCACGGGCACGGAGAAAAACGGAGGTCGAGATACGTCAACAGAACACGTCCATAAGGGGTTTAGAGAAACACCAGGCTGTTGGACGACCCATACTCGCAGTGAAACGTGCCGGGATCGGCATACTCGCAACAATCGAGCCCATCAAGTAGAATCGCCATCCACATGCTTCACCCGCAATAGCGTCAGCTTCTTGATGGCAATCACTTCAGAGAAGGAAGGCTAAGCTTGCCGTGCCTACGTGGCCCGACAGCGCCTACCGCCACAAGATTATCAGTTGTTTTCCTCTGCGAGTTGACCTGCTCGGCTACCTGGGTGCATCGGCTCTGTCGACTCGACGACGAGTTCCAAACAACTTATGCGCTTTCTGCGATCGGCTATTGCATGCAAATATCTTGGCAATGAAGGTGGTCAGTTGTGGGTGTTGTGCGCGCGCGAGGGGTAGCACAATGCGAGCGGCGCGGCTGCTCGATCCAATTTTCAGGGACTTGAAAAACTTTCTGCTTTCCCCGAACGTATTCACCAAGTACCAAGTGTTCTGCTTCAACCGAAAATGAACGCGTCGGTTGGACTGGATCGACCCTAACGCAACGGGTAGCTTTTTGATGGCAATACAGTAGTGTTCTAGTTCGTCTGGGTTGATCAAGCATCATATGCACAGTAAACGCTTTGTTGTTAATCACTGCGTGTCGCGATCCTTCTCTACAGGTGGACGGATACAACCAAAAGGCAGATATATGGAGCGTCGGCATTACGGCCCTAGAGCTGGCTAAGGGCCACGCACCCTATGCAAGGCTCGAACCGATGAAGGTTTGATTTTTTAGTTTGTAGCCGCACGATCAGGCAAGTGCAATAGCACGTGTCAAGCAAGACCACGCTTTTCGCTATTTTTAATCTCTACGAAGTTGTATATAGGGACTCGCGAAGGGCCAACCGTGACGAGGTGATGTTCCGAGACATTGTATTTGCTACGCATAATTTTGACCACTCTAGACTCTGTTGGCCTCTAGGTTGAATGCTTGACGGACGAATGGATATACGATGCATAGCTACGGCACACCGGCATTTGGTGTCACCAGAAGATGCGGCGACGTCGAACCGGCGTCTGCTTTATATCTTGTCGTCGCACCAGACACGTGTCCGGACATGTGGCGCATGCCTTATTCCCCTTACTCGTTGTTGTTTGCTACACTCACTGCGATCTATCACGGCAAGAGAGGATTCCTATGGACTTTCAACCAAAAGCTTGCCCAATGCCACCGATCCTGCCACGCCCCTTGTCCGCGTATGTCTCCTACATCCGCTACATTTGCATACCCTGATTGTTGTGCTTGGTGTTACTGGTTGAGGCTACTACGACAAACGTAAACAAATGCCCCCGGGCTGGTTGATTTGGCACGGACCCGTAAGATCGTTTAATTCCAAAGTGCCCCGGCGATTGTGTATTACGCAACAGAAAAATCGAGGTTTCTTTGTTAACTGTTCTACAATAGTGCTTCTCGACTGTTGTTCATCAATAGTGGGTGCACCATACCCTGGTATGTTTTTTCTCTGCTATGCCAATTTTTATAGAGAAATTGGCTTGTTTTGCTGCATCTGGGGTAGGGCTAATGCTTTCGTGTCCCGTGTTGACGCTGTCATCTGAAGTACACATGGAAACACTCTGCAGGTGTTGATGCAGACAATTCAACGAGAACCACCGTCCCTGAAGTCCTATCCTGACGACCGACAACCAGGAGGAGACGTCTTTGGCCGCAACTTCAAGGAGGTGAAACACCATGATCCGTCAGTCAAGAAAACCCCCATTGGAAACATGTACCATTCGGTTTCTATCAATTCTGGTGATTGTTTTTCCCTCAACGGGCGTTTAACGATTTGTCTACTCATACCGCTCCTTTGTTTGCGAAGATTTTTAGCACCACTCTTGTAAAGCCCAATCCGTGGTGTCCCGTCGTGAGTTTGTGGTGGACGTACGCATAACATCGATGGGAGGTTGCAGCCGGCGTCTATTGTACAATCCGCATGTTACGTCAAAGCCCATATTGGTGCGTATTGCCCTGCCTGCTAACACTCCCCAGGTGGTTCGGTTTTGCTTACAAAAGAATTCAAAGGAGCGACCCAATTGTGCTAGTCTCCTCAGCAAGAAGTTCTTCAAGCGGGATTTGCAGCCGGATGTCATTGTCAAAGACCTTCTGGTGCACGTGCCCGTCGTCGGCGAGGGGGATGTTGGACTTAACAAGAGGGAAGCGGGGTAGGTGGAAGTCCCGCGTGCTTTTCCCCTCTCAAGCCTGCAACTTCAATTTGGCGATAAATACACGAGGCATCGATAGGTTCCAGACCGCTAGTAAATGTTTTCATGCATCCCGCACGATTGTGGTTTCGATATACCAGATATACGTTTGGGAAGGTTGGTTTGGCAGCGGTTGGAACGGTTGTGTGATAGACACTAGACTTTTAGCGTTCATGGTTTAATTATAGACAACGGTTCCTGTTTATCAAGCACATCTACTCTAACTAGAATAGTGAGGTTGCTAAATGTATATATACCTGCTGAGTATGTAGATATGCATACCCTTTGGGCCATTCATTGGCCACTCCCTCCTTTGTTTGCAGCCCTTTTCGTTCGACGAATCTAGTGCATTTTGCGGTTCCCAGCCGTGTTTTGGCCTTACGTTTCGCTTGGTGGCGCCTATACCGCGAAACCTGCGCTTAGAAGACGTGTAGCTCACAAGGGGATAGACGATCATCGCAGTGCTCCAAAGGTGGCTCGGACGCAATTGTATTCCTGTGTTGTTTGACATGGGCTGGTTCTTCGTTGGTGGTTTTAATCGAACAGAGCACTACGGTCGGTCCTGATGGAGGAGCAAATGACGCTCGATGTCAAAACGGGGGAGAAGCCGAAACCAGCGAAGCCAATTTCTGGAAAGGAGGAGCAGGAGTGCTATGGCCGGCCGAAGGCAAGCCATAATAGTTGAAACGTAATGTTAGCCTTGCAAATTATTGGGTGGGAAAAGGCACTACGCAAACGAGGCTGTTGCAGTGTTGTAAGCAGTGCTTTACAGTTAGGCCTGTGCTTTTACATTGTTTTAGGCAAATCAAGTGGTCTTGGGCGTTCTTTATGCGAAACAAATCAAAACAGACAAACCGATTAAAAAAAGCAAAATGTCAAGCTCATGACCAGAAACTACTAAATAGTTGAAGGGGATTCCTGCTGATTGTACTGCTTGTAGCTATACAGATTATTTGACCATCAGTACAAGCAGCATGGAGTACAAGTGCTGCTGCTGCACAGATTAATGACACCATGTTGATAACTACCAGTATGTAATACATAATATGGGGATAATCAAACCAGTTCACTGGGGAAATGGACTTTTGCATGCACCCTCTCGGGCAGGGCATGCAATCGTATGCATTGGCACAGCAACGTAACAGCAGCCGAGTGAAACCAGAAACTCCTGGCTACCGCCAATCGTACGCGACTACGTAACAACACGGCAGCCTGCGCCAGCTCACGAGCGCCGCATGCGCGCTGAAACGTGTAGTTTGTGGATCTCAAACGAAATGCCCTCAGCATCAAGCCCTCTCAGCCGCTCGTGCCAAGTGATGAAAAGACCCCTCTACCTATAAAACGATAATATGGGCGCCTTGTTGCTTTAGGTTGCTCACTGCCTACGCAAGGCTTTCAGCTCTGCCTTCGATGCGGCGGTCTCCTCAGCCAATTCAAACCGATGCTGCCTCTCTGCCCACAGGGCCAATCCCACCTCTAGCCTATCGGCTTCCACCTTCATCTTGGCATACTTTATCGCAAGCCTGAGCTCTTTCTCCGAAACGCGCTGGCCTCCATTTATGAAGCTATTTTTCTTTTCGGTTCGCGGCTCTTTGATTTTGTCCCAGCCACTATTATAGCGAGGGAACTCGTCCGGCTCCTGCAATGCTCTGGCCCGGCAACCCTCGGAAGACTCGAAGCCACCGCGCCATATTGGCAACTTAACCGATTCACCTGTGGGTTTGGTTATTTTGTTCTTTCTAACCGGTTGTGATGCACTCTGAAGTCGGCAGAAACACTGCCCTACTCGGAATATTCATGTATTGTCCTAAGCATATGCACATGATCCCCCCTCCCAAAAGCCAGTTTTTGGAGGTTTTCACCTTTTTCCTTAACTCCAGTTTAAAATGACTTGGGAAGGTGTCAGACATGTTGGGTCCGCAAACATGCTTAAAGTTGAATTTGCAAGTTGTTCGCCGTATCCAGTGCCACGCGCTCGACACTTACAGAATGTAGTCATGTATCACACTGTTGTATCTGTGCTTCTACATTTTTGGGGGCCAAAAAAGTGGTTCTGGCCGTTCTTAGGTCGTTGCTCATGGCAAGGCGTTGGTTGGACAAAAACGTTTCCAACTTTTTTGGAGTATGTTGCTGAAGATATTTTCGTACAGTCGCTGTGGGCCAATAAATACTATTTTTTTTTTCTGTTTGGTTTTAACAAGCGGCCCAGTTGGTCAATTTTCATGAAGCCTAGGTCAATATTGTCCAACAACCACGATTCACTTTCGATCTCGAGATAGAAACAACCCACGATCAGCCCTCTCCGTTCCGGACAAGGCCACATGAGTGTAGGTGATAGCGCCGAAGAGTTCATGTTGACCCATGCTCTAGGGCGTGAGAGGTTGCCCGTGTTGTCCTGTGGTCTTCCGTCATATCCCATCAAAAATCGTTTTTGTGCTGTCGGGAGACGATCGAGAGTTTTTGTCTCTGTTTTCCACACACCAGCCGCCAATTGTACTTTTAACATAAGCCTGGTCGACGCCCGCCACACATCACCGGCCGTAGTGTGAGCACTGTACACCAAGGGTGGGTCGGAGCCCCTAACGAGCTCACCACGTTCATTATAACGACGCTGTCGTTGGTTCGTGGACCGAAATGTGTGGAGCACACGAAATCACACCGCTGCTAATCGAAGATCTCCTTGAGAATTTTTGAAGTAGTTGTTGCCCAAGATCGCCGTCAGAACTCTTTTTCTCCGGAAAATTGGGAGTTCCTAAAGTAAAATATAAAAAATCGGGCCCATAGAAAATTGTTCTTGGAAAGTTTGGCTGGTATCTTCGGAAATTGAACTTTTTTGCTAAACATCGGCTTGCCGTTAGCAACGGTCTTAGTGTGAATAGTTTAATCCTCAAAAAAACAATTAAACCAAGCGAAATGTCAAGCTCGTCATCAGAAAAAACCATATGCCAGCGAAGAAAGCGTATGATATCATCGCAATCCTTCTTTTTTGACGCGGCGAAACAAAATATACAAATTTTATCGAATGTTCCGTCGTTTAGGCTATAAGACCGTTACCGATGGCAAGGCGATATTTTAACCAAAACGTTTCCAAACTTTTTTTTGAGTACTTGGCTGAAGAGATTTTCTGTACGGTCGCTGTGGGGAAACAACGATAAAACTTTTTTTTCTGGTTCGTTTTTTTGTTAAGCGGCTTAAGTCGCCATTTTTTCATCAAACCTCGGTCAGCGTTGTCCAACAACTGCGATTGACCTTCGATCTCGAGATAGAGACAACCCATGACCAGCCTTCTTCGTTCCGGACAAGGCCACATGAGTTTAGGTGACAGCGCCAAAGAGATCATGCTGATCAATGGTCTAGGGCGCGAGAAGTTGCCCGCAGTGTCCCGTGGTCTTCCGTCAAATACTCTCAAACTTGTATGTTTTGGCTGTTGGGAGACGATCGAGAGTTTGCCTCTGCTTCGCACACACCAGCCGCCAAATATATTTTAACAGCAGACTGGTCGGCGCCCGCCACACATCACCGGCCGTAGTGTAAGCATTGTACACCAAGGGTGCGTCGGAGCCCCTAACGAGCTCGCCACGTTCAGATCTCACAGCGCTGTCGTTGATTTGGTCGAGCGCAGTGTGTGGAGGACGCGAAATCTCGCCGCTCCTAATCCAAGATCTGCTTGAGTTCTCAAGGAGATGTTGCCAAAGATCGCCGCGATACGTTGAATTTTCCGGAAAATTGGGAAGTTCTAGAACAAAATGTAAACAATCGGGCCCATCGACAACCATGCAGGCAAAGTTTGGCTAGTATCTTCGGGAATTAACTGTTTTATCCTAAACTATCGGTTTCCATTAGCATCGCTCTAGTAGCTAATTTTTAACACTGGAGTGTGACTGCGGATCTCAATGAGATCAATTGCGGTTTGCTTTGTTAGGTGCGGAGTAACCCACTTGAAATCCTATTAATAGGGAGGTTTTTGTTTACTTGATATATGTGGCTCTGCTGAGATTCGCCTTTGAGTAGATTATAATAACCGCTTAATGTCCAGCTTTTGGACTATTTCTCTTCTTTGCTGACCCCGATTCCAATAAATCTCCACTAGCATCTAGGGAACTTTGTTTTGTATACATAGCTCAAGTTTGTTAGCAGAGTCGTCCGGGATCCCCGGGGCTGGATGCTTGAAAAATACCGTGATCTTAACACCAAACACAAGTCATTCTGCCGTGGGTGGAGACGTGGTCTTCTGAAGGGTCTGGGTTTTCTTGGTTGTTACTGGCTGTTGTCTCTCTTTTTTTGGGATTGCTAAGCACAAAACCTCAGGTATAGCTGTAATGAAGAATTTACACGGTGGGCCGTGGCGCTGGCTTTGTGCGGGGATTCCTTTTGTTTTGCTCGTTGTTGTCGACGTTTAGGGTCGTTGTGCCCAAAGTCGCAGCCTTAACATGCTTGGTGTGGGAGCACAGCACGGTACCCTTCCTCGATAAATTGCTGATGCAAACGTTGCTGGTACATGTCTGGTACATTGCTCAGTGGCGACGTGTCAGAAAATGCACAACTCCGCGCATTGAGGTCGCTCAGGATAATCAGTTGGCCGAGTCGAAACCCAGTATCACTCCGCCTTTCTGGGACATACTATGGTACCTGGTATCACTGTGGCGTAGACCTGTATTTCTTCGTCGCCGGACTGACCATATGCAACCGCCCCTGCCCTAACACTCCTATTCCATCCCATGGAATTGTGTAGATAGTTTATCGCTGCGTTCACGTGCCATGCTGTGTATTCCGAAACGGGTGTACATTTCTGCTGGTCTACGATCCAGGTGGCTCCTCCTGATCATCCAGCAGGGACAACATGGGTTTGGGACGATGGATCCGGCGTGGTGCTTAAGGCTGCAGAGAAGGCCCAAGAAGAAATAGAACAACGCAAGGCTGAGCAGAAGGAGGAGGTGCGTGTTTGTTCCAGTTGATAACCCCAGCATTAGCGAATGTGTGGTCCGCTAGTGAACCAGGGGAATAATTGACGTCAACGGTGGCTACGTCACCGGCACCGCCCTTTACGTTTTTGAGAAGCCCATCAAGTGATCAACACCTCCGTATTCGATCGGGTCAGGCGTTGTTAGTTCTCGGACAAAACAATCACCCCATCAGTATCAATGCATACGGGGACATATACACACATTTATTCTATGGGAAGAATACGAAAAATGAATTCTTGACGGCATGGATGGGCTGCTCCGCACTCTTTGCCCGGGCCATTCGCTCCCCGCTCCATTTCTGCTGCTGCATTTTTCAGTGCTGTTTACGGGTCGGGTCCACCCTCGGGGGTTTGCTCGAGTCGCGACCCGACCCGACCCGACCAGTGAGGTTTTGAACACCTCCTAACCCGACCCGTTAGACTCCTCGACACTTCAAAAACTATTTCATCTTCATTTTCGTACCCCTCAGTGCTGCTTGACTGCTTGACTGTGGTGGGTATGGAGTGATGTGGACATTAACATACTTAATTTGCGTCGTTTTGAAGCCTGCATAAGCTACCCAATGAGCATCGGCTCCAGAGAGGCATCGGGCTGGAAGCGGTAAGGCTGTTTAAGTGTCGGATCCGAGGGTCCGATCTGCGGGCCAGCAGAGAACCACAAGCGTTTCGAGGTGGACTGACCCACGTCATGACCCGTGTCTCGCGGATCACGACCCAACCCGAAGGGTGAGGTTTTTAGATTACAAACCTGATCCGACCCCACCCGGCCCGACCAGACCGGTGATATTTTGCTTTTTATAAATATAACCCGACCCGACCCGCGAGACTTTGAACACCTCTTGGTCTGACCCGATCCATTAGATTTCGAACAATTCCTGACCCGACCCGATTCACGGGAACTTGAAAACCTCCTGGCCCTACCCGCGGGCCGGGTCGTGACCCATGAACGTCCTTGCTGTTTATTGTTAACCCAAAACTTGATCCGTAATGTCGTGTTTTTGCACATTTTTGCAGAATGATGGGTTTTACGATGAGATGGAAAGCATCGGACAGAGCGAGTGGAACCAAAGAAAGGGATAGCGACTTAATTTCGTCCCCTCAGCTGCAAATGAGCAACGTGGACGAATCCCAAGTACCTTCGGACGAGTTTAATCAGGAACTATTTTGAGGTGACTGGTAGTGAGGATGTTGACTTACTTGATCGTCTAGTTTACTTGCGCTCAATCAGGGAATGCACGCAATCTTCTGGCGGCCGGCGTTGTCGTTCGGTTTGCCGTACGCGGTTTCCATTTGACCAACGACGAGAGATGCCGTGTGGCGAGAAAGGTCAAAACTATGACTTCATGGTGCACTAGTTCACGTCTATTTGTTGGCTAGGCGAGCGATGTAGGAGTATACCAACAGCAAAAGGGGTGTTGGTTTCTAGACTCGCCGCCTTACTATCGTTTTTTTTGTTTGCCGCTGTCATGTATCCCTAGTTTATCCTCTCGCCGTGCTACTGGCAAGGAGGAAGTGGCGGTAAGACAGTTGACTGTGCACATAAGTGTTGCATTGATCCATAGCGACCACGTGCGAAATCGGGACGCCTGCATCCGTTATCACGGACGTAAAATTTACATCACTTTCGAACCCACCGGTATGAATGCTGGCTCCTGAAAGATCAGCGATAGGAGGCATCGCTTGAGTGGGGTTCACTACGGCGACACTAGGAACAAGTCTGTCCCTGTTAGCTGCGTGATAGGTTTATTTTTTGTACTTGGTATACCACTGGGTACTCGTGCAGTTGTCCGCTGAGCCCGTTGTGATGGCGATTGGGAACATATGGCTAGGGGTGGAGGCTGAAGGGTAGAACTACCATCGAAAAGAGGAGGCATCTGGCCCAGTTTGGTAATGTATTCTCTTTGTGGTTGCTTAAGCTTCGCTCTTTCGTGACGACATATTACTTGAGACTTCCCTCTTTTTGTACCACCATACCACATGACTGCGCTCTTTTCCAGAGCGGGACCTGTTGCAAGCCTTGTCGCACGGGGCATAGCTCATTTTTCACGCGCAATGCAGTGTCCTATGTTGGCGGATAGTCTAGCAGGCGAAGACGATGCTCTTAGAAATTCCAACATAAAACATATTTGCATGATTCAGTAATGTATATGGAACCAATTAGTTTGAATAGTAGTAGTAAACCGGGGGAAAGGCAAACGACTTTAGGTTAACCTTTGTTTTGATGCGCGATGGGCGCTTGTTCAAGCTGTCACATAGCTGGTAGGCTTTAGCATACGCGCTGTCGAGGTAAGCTGGTTTCACGGCGTGCCGGTTTGGGGTGTATAGCAGGTACACGTAGCTATTACCTGGTATTTCTTTGTCGTGATTTTAGTGGGGATTACGAGCGAATATTCATGACGTCGCTTCCACATCTTTTTGGGAGACTGTTGGTGTGCTTCGGTGGACATCAGGTTTCCTGTCGTTGTTAGGAGTCCTTTTACCTCGGTCGACTTGTTTTTAGTTTTTTCAAATTGTTTTTGTTTTGGAGTGCTGGGAGATTTCCTGAATCGACCTGTGTTCTTCATATCCTCGCCAGCGTGGAACTCACGTCAATAATGTGTCATTCTTTCATGTTTAAACCAAACGCCCCGTGTCACAGTGTCGCACATGTTTTGCTCAAGCGCTGGCCATGCTTTTCGTGACTGGATCCAACAGCTGACACACATATATACTTTTACCAAGAGAGGTTTATTCTGCTGTAACGTACGATTGTAGCTACCCGTATGTTTCCCATGTTTCCTGCCATCTGAAATCACACGTTTATAACAACACAATTCCCAGTGACTTTTGTCGCCGGCCTCTTGTCACCCGAAGTCCCCTCTTTTCAAACTCTAGTTTTAACTATAGTTCCATTTTGTTTAGCCATCCCCTACCCTGCCGTAGACCAAGTTAAAACACGATTGGTCTCTATAGTTCACCAGCCATCATGCTCGATATTTCGTCTGACTCACATAGTTTGGCTCTGTAACGTCCCCGTCGCCAATGACTCATCAATTCCATACGACTACATCTGGCTCTATATATTTAGGTGTTGGTCGCGTCAATCGTTTTTTTTGTGCGGGACCATCGACGTATGGGCCTTGGCCTAGTTTTTCTACCGGTACTGCTGTAGACTACGTGTTGAAAACATACAAATGAAATCACCATTAAGGTACGTCACAGCTGCCGCCAAAATAACATCATCGTAATAGTAGTACTATGTAGGTTCCAACAACTTGTAATGCGACGTTCCGTGCGTGTCTCTTCTAAGCCGTGCATCGATGGGCTGGGACCGGCACCAACTTTGCCTGAGCTTTCCTGGTGGTATTACCCTGTGACCCTGTGCTCTGCCTGTGTTTTCATCACATCATGTGGGCGCGCGGATCATTCACTCGCTTGCAAGCGAGACATAATTCTGCTCCGATCTGCCCTCAAGGATACCACATGTTTCAAGTTTCAACGGAGATCTCGCTGAGGGGTCGATGTTTTATGTGTTCAATTATCAGAAAAGCACAGGGCGGAGCGACGTCGGGGATCGGCCCCGCTCTCCGTCCAGCTGTCAACCCCGCGTATGCGTGCCAAACATCGCCTCTTCGGGTCCGTGGATTGTTGACGGGACAGGTTGGCACGAAGTCGACAGGAAGCAGAGTACATCCGCCTGTCATTCTTGCTGTTAGTCATAGACAGTGTCGCTGGAATCGACGTGCAGGAGAACCCCTCCGAATCTGTATGCATAAAACTGAATGTTGGTGTTTGTTGTTGGTGTTGTTGGTGTTAGTGTTGGTGCCGTCCGTCGTTGTTGTCCGGTAGTGGCCTCGCGGGTTCGCCGCCCAGGGTCGTTTCGGCCCCGGATTTCGGCGTGGCTCTAGGGAGTCGGGCCCACACA
>JBBMKB010028340.1:0-16687 GCA_037833945.1 Alaria marginata | reverse complement strand
GAGAGGGTAGGGGAGATAAGTCAAGGAGGGACAGCGGGAGAAGGCGGGACACGTTAAAGGGTTGGAAGGGCAGTGGTTGGGTATGATGGAGGGGGGAGGGGGTAGGCGGGGATCCCAAAGAGGGGGGGGAGGCAGGGAGTGTGCGAAGGAGGGGCCGCGCACGAAAAAAGGGAAAAAAGGAAGGGGTGCGGCAAGAAGGCCGTACAACATCGAAGGAGGGGATCGTGCGGCAACGGGGGCGTACACGATCAGGGGGGGGAAACCCACCGCAACGGGGCCCAAAGAGGGGTGTGCGCAACAGGGGCTGCGTGCAAACGGGGGAAGGGGAGTGCGCGGCCACGGGGCCGCGCATGATCAGAAAGGGGAAGACCGGGAAGAGGTAATTGAGTGGGCAGGGGCGATGGCGTGCCTGAGGAAGACGAGAGAAGATGCAGAAGCGCCAGACAGACCGTTAGGGGTTGTGGTAGGGGTGGGAGGAGAGATGTTACAGGGCGAAGAAAGGGACGCGGGGAAGGTGGTCTGGGAGTTGGGAGGAGAGTCGTTCACACCACACATATTGACAGGGGGCGGGTGACCGAATGTTTCACGGAACAGCGCAGTATCGGCCGGTTCGCACTGCTGGAACATATAGCGACGGTGGGCGTGCCGGTAAACGGGAGCCAGGAGGTAACCTCGAGCGGCAGCTAGCATACGGGAACCCTAGCAGTGCCAGAAAGCACGCGGACGAGGTGCGGGAGAAAGCAGAGGGCGACGTCAAGACAGGGAGGACGATCGTGATGGCGGTGAGAGTGGCCCGGAAGTTGCGAGGTTTCCGAATTGATCCGGTGGGAACGGTGGAAGAACAATGGAAGAGCAGGATAGTCTACGATTCGACGTACAGCGGCGGACCCGATGGGGAAAAGGAGCGGCGGCCAGTGAACGAGACGACGTATTGGGACCAGACACCGGAATGTCACCTGCCGGACGTGATGCAAACGATCATCAGCAGAGTGTTGAGGCTGAGAGACAAAGTCGGGAGGAGGAGAAGGATCCTGGTACAGAAGATGGACGTGAAGACGGCTTTTCGCCAGGTAGGTGTGGACCCGGCAGGGGCAACGAATTTCGGGTATGTGTTAGTGCATTACTTGTTTATCGACTTGCGGCTGCAGTTCGGGTGAAGGGGGAGCCCGGGGTTGCGGGGGGTGATCGCCAGCGCGATTCAACAGGCACAGCGGTAGACGACGAAGACATCGGCGGCGATCCTGACAGCGGGTAGAGCGGCTACAGCTCACGTCTGCATAGCAGGGAACACGGGAGTAGCGGAAGAGTCGCTACCCCACGTCTGCATAGTACAGGAGGTAGAATGCAGGGGGGTGGCGAACCCCGAGTGGATGTTTTTTCTCATGGACAACGCGGTATCGGTGGAGGTACAGGGAAAAATAGGGGAGGTAACCTGCCTAGTGCTGTCGCAGGCGCTGACGTTGAATCGCTAGGGTGCGAGATGAGGGAGAGGGCGGAGGGGGGGGAGCCCCTGCTGTCGTACACGAAGGTGACTGACTTGGTCCCTGGCAGGAAGTGTTGGGGTTTGATATGGACACTCGAAGCGAACGGCGATAACACTACCGGCTCACAGAGATTAGTGAGCTACGAGATATGCTCGAGGATTGGCCCGGGGGGAGGAACCCAGTGACAGTAGGGGGGGTTCTCGTAATCAAACTCAGGAAGTATTTCGTACGGCGGTTTCTGCAGCTGAGCAAGCTGCATCTGAATGGGCAAGAGAGTGGGGGGCGGGGGTAGCAAAAAGGCGGAGGCAAGAGGGGTGCTGGAGCTGACGGGGGAGTATGGGGCATACGTGGAGCGGTGGAGATGGTGTCTGAGGGGAGGCCTGGCAGGGGCAGGAGAGAGGTTAGCAGTGCCGTTTTGATGGTTCGTAAAACAGCCCCACAGGAGGAACTGGGTTTCGGACGCATCGTTCGAGGCGGTAGGGGGGCTGTGCTTGGAGACAGGGGTGTACTGGAGATATGCGTCGACAGAGGAAGAGAGAGGACCGATGATCAGGAGTCGAAGGGGCGGGGATGGCAACTAGTTATCCATCAGCGTTGTGGAGATGTTAAAGATCGTGATGACGGCTTACGTGATGATAGTGATCAAGAGGGACAGACCGGTCAAGGTGGAGGAACCTGTACTAATGACGGGGCATAGTTCTTCTGTGGTGCAATGGGTGGAGAACTGCAAAGGGAGCTAGGGGGAAGAGAGATCGGGGAGGATGACGGGGGTATTGGGGGTGTTGGAGCAGACATGGGGATGGTGTTTCCAGGAAACATACGTGAGGGATACAGAGAACGTTTTAGCAGACGGGATAGCGAGATGGAACAGGAACGAAATCCATTCGAGGCTGACCAAAGAATGGCCCGCTGTTACGTGGCAGGCCCAGGAACTCGGAGTGGAAGGAGCGGGGATGTGGTCGTAACGTTTGGTCTCGGCTAGGCACTCAGACGAGTTGCGACGTCTTTTGCGCAACGGTGGGGGGTGTTGCTGAGCAGGAGTGTTACGAGGGAGGAAACGGGAGCTGGCTGGGGGGTGGCGGTGGACGAGGGGGATATGGTGGAGGATCGATCGTTATTGCTCTGAAATATCCCGGGGTACATGTACGCGGGTGGAAGCCACATGTTCCGACGTTCGAGTACGGCAACCCTTCTCTTACATTTTGCAATGATTACCTTGATTTCGCTCCACAACACAACCCCTCAGTACTCGTATCATATCAAGAGGTCAACGTAAGGTAATTGTTGTACCGTACGGCGTCGAGCATTCCCAGCAAGATACGATCGTAACCTTTCCAAGACGAATCGTTGTACTCTACTCGCCGCGACTGACTCCACGGCCTCCTTGAGGTACAACGCCGCCTGATGAATCTGTCTAACAGCGGAAGGCAGTGCCGCTCCTCCATCCCCATCCTCACATCTGCTCTCCATCTTCTCCTTGTCCTCTCCTGCCACAACCCCTCGCGGTGTTGGTTTGCATCGACATGATAATGGGGTTACCCACAAGGCCAACGAGCAAGGGTCGCGATCCGCTACAACGGTATGGTCTTGGGGTGACCGAGTTTCTTCGAAGGATTGTCGAGGCGCATTTATAGCTGGTGTTCGGTGCAGTTCGGCGGGGTTTCATCGAACCATATCGCACCGAAGAGGTCACACAACAATTGAATAGGATTATCTACCGCAGCACATTGAACAATACAAACGCAATAAATGGACGAGCCGCACCGTTTCAATACTTACACAACTACTAACTTTGAAAAACGCTTGATACCTTAACCCTCATCAAGTAGTTCGCAACATTTAAGGTGACATGCGTTGAAAGTTTTGAAAGGGATTAACCGCCGTATCACCGAACCGGACACATGCTCTAGGTAAAGATGCCCCATTAATTATTTGAGGATCTTCAATCGTAGAGCTCTATATCTGACCCGATAACATATGAACAGAGTAACGTGAAAGTGCAGCCCGATGACCAGACGCATGGCTCAGCTATACAAATTGTTAAGAATTGCATATCTGACGAGTTTGGGTTCGCGAACCCCGTTATTGAAAACGTATGCTTGCCGAAACATGCTACCTCTATCTATCACAGCCGGCTTCAACGCACCGCATCGCACCTCACGTGGGCATGTCAAACCCCACAATTCGCACCGCACGGTTTTGCACCAATATTGCACTTAACCAGCTGCAATTCACGAACCGCACCACACCACAGGATATTGCTGCCAGAACAACGGCACCACAGTTGAGCTTCAGCTTTACGTCGTAAAAAGCCTTTGTATGTTTTCCTTACTGTTTTCACTCTATTTCGCCGGAAGGTGGAATTACCTTCGCTGTTTTTTCGCAACAGTATTGCGTCACTCACCCTTCTGCCAGAAGTCCGCGGCTTCGGATACGTGCTGCTGTGAACTGCTTCGAGCACTGTGCCGTCCTTGGCACTGTTCTACATTCCCTGTGTTACCGCCTGCACGAACCTATCAGAACTCCTGTCGCGTGTTTCCTCTGTAAAACTCTCCAAGTCCGCTCACGGTTTATTTTTCGACTCAACGAAAGTAGCCCACACCTCTACGCCTACACTCACGCACTTAGCAGGAGCTCGGGGCCAGCATCTCTGCTCACCCGGCTCCGTTGGCGGGCCAAGATCAACAACATCCAGAGAAACAGGGTGGATTTACATGTGCGCGTCGTTGCCGCGATCGGTGACGGTGCGAAGCCCTTTCTTCTCGTCTCTGCGCCCACATAAAAGCTTTGAACAAACCCAATCAATGTGCAACCGCCAGGTATAACATACGAGTACCGTACATTGTCTACCAGGTTTCATACAACAATTCGGAACATGAAACAATTATGGGTGGTGTTTCTGTGTATGCTTTCTAAGTTGTCGACGTAACCATGTCATCTAAAGGGCCACGAAGCCACTGAAATAAAACAAAGAGTTGAAGACACAAGAATATCACAGACATTGGATTCAATTCACCGAGTAGATGCTTTAGAAGTAACATATTAGTATACATAGGCGTTTGAATTTTCTGGATGATGGGGCTCCTTAACCCAAACTTGTCGGAATGTCATTCTACTTTTGCCACATGCTTTTAAATACAGATGGGCCACGGGTTTGTTCGTGGGATTGCGCTTTTAGGTTGCTCATAACCAGCTTCTCGGTGAGGCATACAGCTCCTCAGCTGAGGAGCTTCAGAAAAAACATGCTGCACCTCTATCGTAGAATGCGTCCACCCCGGTACCACGGCAACGTAGTACATCCCTTCCTGCACTCCAAGCAATAGCTACAGGCATGCCGATGACCACAACAATATCCCTTATCATCGTCTCACGACACACCAAACATACTTGATACCCTTATACCGCCGTAAGTCGACGAAGCTGCGCCGAAGCCGTTCCCCGGTGCACCACACCAGGTACACTTTAACCAAGTAAAATAGTACAACAGCGTTCTATATCCCAACAGCAAGGCCCGTCCGCACAGCCTTCGTTTGGACAGGGTGCTGCCCAGGGCGGGTTATAGACCGCACGTCTCCTCATCCCGTTCGTAAGCCACATCGTCGCAGTACTGTCCTCGACACGAGCGGCCGGCGGAGGAACACATATAACACACGGCAAAGCACACGCGGACAATGCAACGGTGTAAATATTTGCATTTCAGGAACAATGATCAAGACCACCGCTATTTGGTTAGCGCATACATGTATTTCGTGCACATGTGCAGCGGAACAGCGCATACCGGTCCAAGCAAATGTCTAGATATCGTAAGGATCCCAGATGTTTTTGACAAAAACCTTTTTTGTTGTATGGTTTCGACATTGCTTTGTTGTCGCTATGTCCAACTCCAACTCCAACTCTCAGGTCGGTTCCACGGTAGCGTTTGAGTTGAATGTAGAGCTGCTCAGGCGTGCGATGTTTCAACATTGACGAGCGGCCGAAACTTCACATGTTGTGGCAATAAGATCCGCTTTCCTACTGACGTATTTAAGGGTTTTTTTAGTGTAGCGCCACCAACGGCAGTGTAAACACCCATTGAACCTTATTTTCAGCCGACATACTAAACACCCGTGAAGTTATGCTGTCATAGGCGGGCATCGGCATGCATCTTAAAGACGACCGCTACAACAATCCGCGTGTTTCCTACTACTTATAGGCAATCCAGAAAAACAACGGTGCATCCTACCTCGGCGTAGTTGTCTTCGAAGACGGTATCCTCCGGGTACACGATTGTAGGGATTTTGTAGTTCTCAACGGTGTCGCCCATGTAAGAGTTCGGCACCACTTGGTTGAATATAGCCCCGCCAAAGCCGCCCCGATTCTCCCTGAACGTCGTGCTGCCCTTCAGCCTGCGTCATGGTAACCAGCCGTATGAAGAGTCGAGAGAGAGAGACAGAGAGAGAGAGAGAGAGAGAGAGAGAGAGAGAGAGAGAGAGAGAGAGAGAGAGAGAGAGAGAGAGAGAGAGAGAGAGCGAGAAGGACGAATAGAAAGAGGGACAGCGAGAGAGAGAATGTGTACAAAGTAAGGCCAAATGGCTAGTATACATATCATGCGCCAATGCAAGCTATATTTTGACCGATCAAACGGAGCACGTTGCTACTCAATCAACTGTGCCTCGTTTAATACATATGTATACACGGCTCAGGGTCATTGTTGTCGAAAAAAGGTTCATCGACAAAGAATGCAATTGTTACAAAACAAGAAACCTTCATTCCCAACTACAAGCCCGAAACTAGGGGAATCCTATTTTTTAGTTGGTTTTGCACTCTGCTATACTTCCAACTCATGACAGAAAACCTCCGTATTTCGATGAGCGTTTCAAAACACATCCCACAATTTGGAACGCATGGAAAAATATACCGTGTTTCTTCTTCAGCGTGATATAGTATGTAGCAGAGGAACATGGCTGAGGGGATCGTGGAACTGCCCGCTGCACAGTCTGAGTCGGTCAACATTCCGACTGAACAGCAGGATACGTCATCCAAGCGAACGGCCGTTCATAAACACTGGATGGGATGACATGTATGTATGCATCGTGATGAGGGTTAACACACTACAGTAGGGGAGACGTAGACCGCTGCTATTGAAAGTACGGTAGAGGGGGCGCCATTTTTTTTTAGGTCTCCTCATTTGTGGAGCTTTAGACCTCTACCAAAAGAGCAGATTAAGGGAAAAGAGACCCGTCCTTCAGAAACCGTCCGTGTCATACATAACGTCCTCCCTCCATCGCTTACAGCATGTTTGGGAAAACTAAATTTGATCAGCACAACTCGTATAAGCCGACTAGTCACCCTGGATCGTTGGAATGCCATTCGTTCTTGGTAAACCAGACCATTCGGCGTACACCTGGGCTATTCGGAAGTATTCATCGGGGTTCATATTTTTTTTTCTGAGTATGCTTTTGTGTGAAGTATGTATAGAGCTGCTCGAGCGAAGAGCCTGAGAAAAGGAGGTTCACCCTTACCGTACTGCTGTAGTGGTACCATGCATTTTTTACCCGACGGAACGAATATGGATAGTTTATATGCTTTTCACGAAAACAAGCGGCAGGTTACACGTTTTTTCCCACCAATCGGTCGATATGAGAGGCTTGTGGCCCGAAAAAACCAACGGCAAACAAGACGACTCTCACGTGACAACACCGCCGGCTCTGTTGAAGATCCCACCGCCCATACCACCGTCACCGTTGTTGTCCGCGAGTCCATCGAAAAACAGGCTGCCAGCCTCGCAGGTGACGTCCCCCCCAAAGTTGCATACAGCTCCACCGTACGTCTGAATATGTCAAACAAGGGACAGGAGCGTGCAACGTTTTGTGTTATCAAATGTTTAATTGTGATTTCCGTTGGATCTACCGACCAACACGGGGCCATATTAATACTACTCTGAAAATAGGACGTTTTGGCACCTGTGTTTCTGAATCACGGGGCTCCTTCACCTAATTTTGTACCTAGGCCATGGGTTTGTTCATCCGGGTGCGCTTTCAGTTACTTCAAAACCGGGGTTTCGTTGGGGTTTAGAGCTCCTCAAGCGCGGACCTTCACAAAATAATTTGTGAACCTGTATCGTACACCGTGAACACATCCTTAAACCTTTCTTAACAGGCCCAAGGAAAAACTACGAGTACACAGAAATCACCGCTCATAATTGCCCAGTGAGTGAATGCCGAGATACTAGCAGTCGTATGGGTGGACGCCGCTGCCACCCCGATGCCTCACTCTCGTTTGACATGTGCTGCACTCGATACTCACGTCTCTGCACGTGTTGGACGTGAAATTGGCGAAGTCGTTGAAAATAATCGTGGACCACTTGCTCTGGTAGATCGCTCCTCCTCTCTGCGACGGTTGGATATGCGAAAATTGAACGAGGAAACAAGCCCCAAAATGCTTCAGAAATTTGAGCGAGAGGTTGTGCTGCGTGCTTTTTATTTGCTCTTCTCACTACTGCATTCCTCCGAACGGGGGCGGCACCACCCGCCTTATGGTAGATTACGGTGCTCTTCACATTATGATTGCCACGCGAGTCATCCCACGGTAGGGGTTGCACTCTTTGTGGTCAAAAGCTCCTGGCCGGTTGAGCTCGTGAAGTGAGGAACTATCGGTTGGTATGATCATGTTACGAGTGTACTTGTTTCAGGATTAGCGGATAGAAATGTCGATCCGGTTGCGCGAACGGAACTCGTGGTGAGATATTGAGCTCCTCATGTCAGGAGCTCATAATTTGTTTGCGGCACTCTTACCGTGGGATGACTCACGCATCGAAACATGTGTGTTCACATAATTAGCGGCTGGTATGCCACGTGATGATCATTCCGACATGAGGCCTCTATATTAAAACGTACCACCGGCGTGACAATACATATTACTGTAGTACACTTACCACAAGGATATTTTCCAACAAGGCTAAAATAACCGTCAACTGCCTCAACGACACTCCAATAGTCGGATCAAGCACACAGCAGAGTCATCCCACGGTAGGGGTTGCACTTTTTTGGATCAAAAGTTCCTGAACGGCTGAGCTCCTGAAGTGATGAACTACCCGGTTGGTAAGATCATTTTACGAGTGTATTTGTTTAAGGACTAGCGGATAGAAACGTTTATTGGGTTGCGCGAACGAAAATCTTGGAACTCATATTTTTGGTGAGGTATTCAGCTCCTCATGTCAGGAGCTCAAGACCTTACTGCTGCACCCCTGCCGTGGGATGACTCAGCACATAGAACGAAAATAATAAGTGTAATAACTCCGCTAGTTAATAGAAGTGGTCCCTTGGATTGGTCGACGTAAATGCAATCATATGACACCAACCAGCAACCATTACAGTCGATACATACTATAAAAGATTACAAAAACACTCCAGCTGTGAGATCGAGGACTTCGTCGAAACTCACTTCGCAAGCTGTGTGTGATACATCGATCGCGCGTTTTACGGAGGGGGTGTATATGTCCTCATGAAGGGTACAGGTCAGCGACTCCCCTTAGTACTAGCGAGTACCTACGTCAACAGTATGAAACTTGTATACGACCATTCACATATTAGATCTGGATCGCGACTAACTGCATAGTCTTCAAAGACAAGAAGAAGAAACCGTAGTTGACAAAAGCCCTTTGTTCTTGGTTCTGACGGCTCAGGAAACACGCAAACTTTGGGGAGGAGGGGGGGGTGCTGTTAGTGCTTTTTGCACGGTGCGTTGTTCCGACGGTTACCAAGATCCAGCGCATTCAGAACAGAGCCCTACGGGTAACAAAACATTTTACGCTCACCCCGCCCACGTTGTTGGAGAAGTTGGCCTCTCCGTCTACGATGATGTCACCGAGGTTGTAGATGGCTCCACCGTCCCCTCCACCGGTATCAATGTAGAACTGCATCATTCACGGTTGCGAGCGAAAACAATGTGTAGCCGTCACTTTAGCAAGGGCACTCATCGGAGAGCTCATTTAAGCTGAGGGACGCTATCCGGCCTGCCAAACGAAACTACAGGAAGTAGTCACCAGACCAATCGTTCAGACCAACCGCACCAGAAAAGAACGCTTTCCTATCAGCACTGCCAGCGCGGGGGGGGGGGCAATGGACAGTAGTAGTTCGTAGTGCACGATCCGCCCGCCGGGGTTTCATTTTCGTACTGGATACGAATTCGCACAAAGATAACTGCCGGGGTGCCAACCCTAGCACTGAGACAAACATGGACCCGAAAAGGGCCAGACATGCGGCTGCGCCGCTTTTATATTTAGTTTGGGAGTTCGGATCGGTGGATTACCACATAGCTCTCGGACATTGAGAGAGCCGTTGAAACAAAAGGTACACCAAATGATCCGCGCGGCAACATTGTTAGGTCTGCTGATCCCAACGTCGTATGAATATAAACAAATAAATAAAAACACTAAAGCTGTGAGATCGAAAGTTTGGTCGAAACTCATCTTTCCAAGCTGTGCGCGATACTCCGATCGCGCGAATTACAGAATGTGTATGTCCTCATGGAGGATATAGCTCGGCGACTCCCCTGAGTGCTACAGTAGCTAGTACCGGGGTCGACAGGGTGATGTTAATATGTTTGACGGTTATCGAACGCTCCAGCTTATGATAACATTTGACGGCTGTGAAACGGTCCAGCTTGTGATATACATAGCCCTAATACCGGTGCGGGGAGGGGGGGGGGTCGGCTTAGTAATAGATTTAGAGGAGTAATAGTTCTACATTGCATAAACGATAGGAGCTACTGCACGAAATGGATCTAGGCCCAAAGAGATCATGGGGGCGGCGGCGTAGGAAGGAGGCCGGGGGGGGTGTGTACTAATTTCTTGCAGAGCCGTAGTTATAAGGACATAGACCCTCGCATCCCTACAATGCCGGGACGGAGCACGTCAGCTTTTCACCGACCAGGCAGACATTACGTGCACCAATCGCGAAGTGCCGTGTGATGTTCAGCGAGTCGCATGTAGTGCGATCTGCATCCCACGGAGAACTCCTCTTAAGGCGGACTTCCGCATCTTGTTCGTACTCTCTTGCATCTGCATGACAGCTTGGAACAACTTCATATATTTTCTGCTGCGACCACCTCCAGGGACAGCAATTGGTATACTATATAACTGCCTCGTGAGTGCCTTACAAAATACACACTACGTGATATCACCCCCCTTGCACGGTTATAGGGTTCTCCACTCCGCACAACATGATCTAACTCGACCACCATATTCTAACTCGATAACAAATGAAAACGAGAACAAACAAGACGGTACCCCTGGTGGTCTAGCTCGCGTAGTGAGAGGCGCGTTTGACAGCGTCGTTACCAACCAACGCCAACCCCAGCAGCGCAGCAGCAACAGCAGCAGCGCGGGAGCGCGGGAGGGAGGGGGGTGGTTTAGCAACAACAGTTATATATCACGTAACGAATGAGAGCTACAACATTATTGGTAGGCCTGACAATAGTATGATGGCGTCGGGGGAGGGGGGGGGGTGTCGGGATTGAGGTTGAAGGCCTTATGACTGACTATTAATAGGATCTGCTGCATGGATTGTTCGAAAATAAAAGATAATGGGGATCACTCTCTGGTGGGTTTTGATTTTTGGTAAATTGCTTAATGGATAGGCTTCCTTTCGAGTTGTTGTTGTCACATAATGCGTGTTTGTTGTCTTCGTGCTGATGGTGATCACGTGCCGAGTAGGGATTATTACTCTCGATGTGGTGTGCAAATTAATAGCATTCAGTTCGATTTGCTGTTGTTACTACATACAGTAGATTCATCATACTCTTGTACCATATTACAGTAACGTACGACATTTGTGTTTCACATAATATATGTACGAGTAAAGTGTGTTTATTGTATTATTAGTAGAACGCGCCTATGATATACCGGTGTATTGTTGGCTGTAATGACGGTGTTTCTACGTCACGCAAGCCCACACTCACATCGCCTGTGTTGCCAGACATGACGAGGTTTCCCATGAAATGGATGCTCCCCTTCACGTGGACGTGAATTGCGCCACCGTTTCCAGCACCGCTCCTGCCCCCATCGTTGAGGTTGTCCACGAAAGTAGCATCCTTTTCAAACGTCAGGCTTCCCTGCGTAACACCACATGAGCATAACGGCTACTGGATGATATATTCAAGTCAATGGCGGCCCATTTTATAATAGGTGAACCCGGGTGTACACGGGGTTTTCTTTTCCTTCTTGCATGTGACTCTAGTTTCGTTGCTTAACTTGGTTACGCTGTACGTCTTGCTTGATTTTGTGTTGGTCTTCTTTTTGTTGGGTTATTCGTACTGCGTAAACTGGCACTTTATTATATTTCGGTTTAAAAATTGCTATAATAATCATGTTCCGGTTTGTCTGTTTCAAAGCCTGCGACCACATTATATTCAATGCTTGAGTTTGTGTCTCCCGCCCGGCTGGTTCATGTTTTAAGCGCCAAAGTTTACTGCAACCTATATTAACCCCAATGTCCGGCGAATCCTGCAATCTCCATCAACCCTAACGCCACATGGTTGTTTTCATACTGACCGCTACGATCAGGGGGGAACCGTGGCACGGCTAGATTTCAAGAATATCGATTTGAGCAAAAGTAATACCCTAAAACGTGCAACCTGTGGCAAAAGATTCGCTTTGTCGAGTTACTGTCGTCGAGTTATCCCACGGTCGGGGTGGACCCTTTTGTTCCTGAGCTGCTAACATCAGCAGCTCAATATCTCACCAGAAGCTAAATTTCAGAGTCTGGCTCGCCAAAACGGCGAGGACAATGGCTGGGCTCGAAACTTGGCACTTTTAGCGTGAACCTGGCTGTATAAGACTATCACCAATCAGGACGGACACTGGGCGGGCTCGTGATGACGTCCGTCGGGGGACATAACGAATGGTCCAATTTGGAGACAACTCCCGCAACATCCGGTGGAAATGACGGTTAGATGTGAGGACAGCACACATCATCGTCCTACCCGTACATACATCTTAGATTTGACAAAGAGTTGGTGGCTGCTGCCATACTCTAAGAGACCACTACTGCTGTACCTGGTAGTGGCTTTGCCTGGAAAAATAGTGGCGTTAGTCGCAAACAGCATGGCTGTTAGTGCGCCCACAGCCGCGCATGTTGTGGATCCTTGGTAATGCTAGCATACCGGCTCGATACACAGTTTGCAAGGCATCTCTAACACATGCCAGTGCTCTTATGTGTATCTGGTGTAGAGTGGACGGCAACTTCCATATGAAGAGTGAGTTGCCGGAAGGCCAAAGCACGTCATGACCAACTGGGGGCACACATCGCCTTACAAAATAAACTGCCTACACCCGTTATTACCGATTCAGTCTTCCTCACCTTGTTCTGTATTGCGCCACCCTTGTAGTCGATTCGCGTGTCCGAATAGATAGATTGAATGGAGTTCCCGTTGAACTCGGCGGTACCCTGGAAAACACCAATCGCCCCTAGTTCCAGCTTCATAGCACCTCCGCTATTTGACTGTTGGAAATACCATGAAGACACCGCGAGCATGGAGAAGGATTGGGATATGAACCATGTACGCGGTGCACGTTAGGAGATGCATAATATAGTCGCAGTGCCATTGAGGAGGGCAGATAACTGGAGAACATATATCATAGACACTACTATTAGCAGACGCATATATATGCAGCAGCCCGTCGAAACATGTTGAACAGGAGGAACTTGCAGGCAGTTTTGGATCAGTGGTGCCTCTAGCCGGCTTTTGGGGGCGTGAAGGTGTTGAGTCGTCAGCCATGTCACACCATGAACAATACATATAAAACTCTAGAGGTTTAACGGTCTAACGACATTGCGTGGTAGGGCGTAGATACTACCTCGTTTTGCGGCTTTCAATTACATTTTGGGAAACTACAGTGGACTTTGGCTATTGGTATAGTCGTACGTACTTCGCTACCACAATAATACTATGTACGTCGATTTAAGAGAACCCAAGAGTAGTGTATTGTTTTATTTTGGATAATGTACTATCCAACCCATTAACCGTAACTTTAACCAGCGCAAAGTCTACATGAAATGCCATATTTTTGAAAATGTAAATAACCCCGGTTCACATCTCTCGAACCCATTAACCGTTACTTTAGTCAGCGCATAACCTGTAGCATATAAATAAAATGCCTTTTCATGTTTTCAATCGATCCTGTTTTGACCACTCTCGAATTCATATGTCTACCACGTGCTGTCTGCGACTTTAGGCAGCGCAAAATCTAAACCTGTATATCACGAACTGCCTCATTAAACGCAGACGCTTTCTACGATAGAGGTAGCACTTTTTTGCGTTTTTACTTTCTGGATGGCGGGGCTCCTTGACCCAAAAACGTCGGAATTTCAATCTATATTTGCAATATACCTTTTTGGTATAAAGGGTTTGTTCATCGGGTGGCGCTTTCAGTTTGATCAAAATATTGTTTTCCGTGAGGTATACAGTAACACTCCTCAAGTGAGGAGCTTCAGAAAAAAAATGGTGAACCTCTATCGTAGAATGTATCCGCAGCATGACATTTGTTCTCGTCTTACCAAAATATATAGGGGAGGCTGCGTTCACCGTCGTTTCGGCCGGCCAGGTACATAAACAAACGATCAAAATTGTGTACTCGGGTGGGGCTATCAGCGCAGGTAGAGCGCTCGGCGTCGAGATAACCCGAAGTTTAAAGAGGTCCTGAGCGTGTTTGCAGAGGTACAAGATGGAATTATACCCCCGCCAGGATTCGCGCTTGCGTCTGACGGTGCAGGTGCTAAAATACTCTACTCTACGGGTGCGTCACGTGGATCCCGAGCATGCCTGACCACGACAGGCTACAGCGGGTTCACCACTCAATGCTTCTCCGATGCATCGGCTGGCGGAAACGAAAGCGCGACGACCACACTCTCTCGTACGCCAACGCGAGATTTTAAAACCTCTAGACCCGACCCGACCCGACCCGCGAGATTTCAAAACTTCTTGAACCGACCCGACCCGACCCGACCCGACCCGACCCGTGAGATTTTGAAACATAATGACTCGACCCGACCCGACCCGCGACATTTTCAAACACCCCTGACCCGGGGCATGACCCGAGAACAACCCTGTACATTTCGTACCGTTTTGTGCGCCTTTGGATGTTTCGCTATGTATTACATCTATTACGGTGGAATCGAGTTCGAGATGCGTGTGATAGAGTTTCAAAAGCGCCGAATACCACATATTGATATGTAAGTTTGGTGGACCTTCCCCTGATCAGATGGGTGAAATGGACGAGTGGTGTTTTTTCACGGCCAATGTCAAGGTCTTGGTTTCGCTTCATTGAGCGGGCGGCGTCAGCCGCAAAAACTTTGTACGTTTACTAAAAATCCGTGCGCCCTCGCAAGATATTTGAAATATATACAGAAAAATGAAAAATACACTTCAGATATATTTTAAAAATTAAAAATACACTTCAGCTGTGCGATCGAAAAATTGGTCGAAACTCATCTTTGCAAGCTGCGTGTGATACTCCGATCGCGCGTATTACTGGGTGTGTATGTCCTCACGAAAGATATAGGTCGGCGGCTCCCCTTAGTGCTAGCTAGTACCAGGGTCAACAGGGTGATGCTAATCAATCTGTGCGCGGAAACTATAAAACTCGTTTTGAGGGGGAAAAAATCTGACGGCTGTGGAACACGATATATATATGGCCGTATATTTTCTTGATAAATACCAGGCAGGGTAGTCGTAACATCGGTAAGGGGGGAGGGGGATTAGTATTTACTTTATTTTGTACAAATGAACAGGCGTCTGTATATATGGTTTTTAGTATGCCATACCTAGCGTTCAACCCTGTTTGGCCAGATTAATCAACAATCAAATCAACTCCGAAAATGAATCCATGTACATCCATCCCAATTAATAGTGTACACGTTCTTTTCCATCATTGTGTTGTCCGTTTGTTGTTGAAACCACGTCATAGGAGGTTAAATCTTACTATGCCACTGATCGCCGCTGTGGTGTACTGGGAGGGGTATTCTTCCACTCCGGAATGACTGGAGCCTGTCCTGTGACCACGGACTTGATGATTAATGAGAGATAATGTGAGAACAACAACAACAACAACAACAACAACAACAACAACAACAACAGCAGTGGCTACCGTCGAAGATGGCTAAGTATGGTGGAGGTCAGGGGTACGATTTCCGCCAGGTGATTTTTTGTTTTTAAGCCAAAAATCGGCAGACGATAGCGCCTACTGGTAACAGCGTGTGCAAGCAAAATTCGACGCAGGTCGACGAGGGAAGAAAGTCCTGAATTTTTATCATCGCGCTAAAAATTAAGGCACGTATCGTAACGGGGGGGCGGGGGGGAGAGCCTGCATACTGACCCCGGGTCTGAGTTAGTTGTTTCAATAGGGAGGGAGTAGGACAACGAAAAAGTGTGAAGATAACAAATGCAATGGGATGAGCAATAAATAAATAAATAAATACTCAATCATACCGTATCTGCATATGATACGTAGTAGCTATAATGATACGTAATACCTGACACCAGGTACCAGGTACACGTTTTGAGGCGTCAAGAAAAATCAATGAATTAAAACAAAAACTTGGCGTGTTCAGACGAAAGACAGACCGTACTGCCTCTATCTATTCATAGTTGTTGCGCGTGTGTTTACAGCACGCCATCGCTCGAGCAGTGCCCGTATATGCATATATACATACCCCGACATCAAACAGATACTACGACGTCCAATACATGCACGCTCGTTTTCAGCCTACCGTCTTACATCTCTTCGAGAATACAAGGATGATCATTTGCCGGCCGTCTGCTTCAAACCGGATGATACTCTTGCTACCAGCTGAATAATTTGGCAGTTAAGAATTTCAGGATGAGCTTTTATGTACTTTTAGAATTTACAGCTATTATTAATTCAAGCATTTGTGCTCAGCAATGACGCTACTCTATATCCCATACAAAAGTATTTATACCCTGTGTTCTACAGTACGTTGACATCACAATAAGCCACGAGCCTTAGCCAAAATAGAAGATGCCGCGTACTGTGTAGCCGCCGATCGATGGCTTGGACTCACCGCGAACGTTACGCCAGTGAACACGACATCCGGCTCGACAGTCAGTGATCCGTAGACCTTGAGCGAGAGGTTGTTGAAGGTGATCTTGCCCACGGTGGACTTGAGCACCATGTCGGAACGGATCGACAGCCGCGTGTAGTTGCC
>JBBMKB010028229.1:0-16690 GCA_037833945.1 Alaria marginata | reverse complement strand
GAATAAAGTATCGCTTTCCACGCTAGTTGCGAATTTTTCACTCCCGAGGGATTCGAACCCGCAACCTAGCCTTCAGAGGGTTTACGAGGTTACCAACTGAGTCACTGGGGACGCCAGCTATATATATATATATATCACTCTCAATAAGTCCCCATGCCCCACCCAGATGTTTATCGTAACTACGCATCAGTAGTATTTTCGCGTGCGCTGCAGTCTAAATCGCGTCTTTATTTTGCTACTGGAGGGTCTTTATCCGCAACGGCGATATGCTGAGAGCGGTGACACTGCTGTTGTTAGTATGATACGTATCGACATGATGTATTCGAGACGTTTGGCCACGCATGTGTCGCGCCAAAAACAAGAGAGACAAGAAATATCACCAAACTTGGGCAACTGCATTGTAATTCTCCGTTTACGACTGCATCCACGTCTCCGAAACAAAGGTATCCACTGCTGTATGTATGATACGTCTATGTTATCAGAGTTGGAATACTTTCGAAATTGTATGCCAGGTATATATCATACCATGCTTCATGTTTGGAAAAAAAAACGGACGTAGACTAAATCAAGCCGGAAAGACCAGGATTAAAGCTGTACAGCCTTCGGTTCGTTTTCACGGATATATGATACATCCGGAAAACTAAGGGCGCTTGCTAGACTTCGACTGGTTTTGATCGTAGCGTGCCTGGTCCGTCTTCCCCCGCACCCGTCGGCCCACCTTCTCAGGCTGGGGACCCACTCTCCGATAAATGGAAGGGGAAGATTTCCTCGGGTTCTCGCTGCCCCCTTGGTCACGTGAGTTCATGACGCATTTACCTGGTCGACGGGTCGCCTTGCCACATGGTGCCGTCGCTACGTACCGTATTATCGCACTTGCTGTATATTAGATGAAGAGACAGAAGGCATACCCTTGGGATGCTGCAGCGCGTTTTGACCTGCGTGGCTTGTGGCCATGCCCTACATTAGTATCGGGATGCTCTACTGGCAGGAGCGTTGTGGTATTTAAATACCAGTACGAAGGCAACAGGCGTTCCGAGAGGAATGTCCGTGTGTAAAACACCTCGCCGTTTCACGACGGGCGAGCCAAGTCAGCGACACGTAAATATCACAGAGCTTGGATATGTTGCGCTTTTTCAGATGGGCAGCTTCCGTTCAGCAATTTCCTGAAAAGCCTTTTGTTGACGGGCTGGGATGTTTGGATTGGCAATTGGTACCGCTCCCATATAGGGACAAAACTGCATCCGGCAGGACGCAACAGCTTGAGTCGCAGTTTGACGGGACATCATCGGCTACCCCGTAATACTATACTTGGTATATCATGTCTCGATGGTATTTTGTTTCTTAGGCAAACTCTTGACCAACAACCGATTATTTTGTTGCCATATGTCCGCCGCCTATGACCCCAGGTCGGGAAGCCTATCACTGATGAGCACTTCGAGATGCTCTTGCTGCTGGTGGAAACCACAACAGCAACTTCCTTGACCGACCTTCTGCGCAAGGTGTGGCGTTTGCGCAGTGGTCGAATTGCTATATAGCTGTGCCGCAGCCTCTACCCGTAAGGCTGCCGAACAGAGAGCTCCTATTCATAACTATCGCTATTAATAGACATTTTTCAAGCGCCTAGCAGACATGGGCGACAGAAGTGGCAGCTCAATCGTTCGTCGGAGCGTCGGCTCGACCCGAAAGCGCCCAGACCGATCATATTACATGCGGCTGACTGGTCACAGACTGGCATCTAGTTCGTGAAGCTACACTATCAACTGACATTGCCCTGTCCGTCGTCCCACCCCACCCCCCCGATTTCGACGCCTCAATGCTGCTCCATTTTGCGCCAACACGGCGCTCGTTCCATGCTGAACGATGGGTACACAGCGGTTCCGAACAACGCATACGGCCTGCACAGTTTGCAAAAAACCCGGCAAAAGGAAGAAGGTGATATTCCGTTACACTCCGTGTTAAACACTTGGGGTATTCGTATTAAGCGGGTATGATACCGTGTTGTAGGTGTCGAAGACTCCTAAGTCTGCGAGGAGACGTGGTGCGTGCAGAGCAATGCTCGCTCAAGGTAGTTTGCACAACTATAAGCAGTTGCTGGCGGTCGCGGCCGGCCCAGGCTTCGCCACGAGCATGGGCTCGCGGTCTGGGTTGTGAATTCGAGATCGAGCAGCGTGCACAAACAGCAACAAAGCACATATGGTTCCCAAGCAGGGCTGCGCATGGATCTACCGGGTAGAACTCCACCGTAAGGCAGCCTGCATTCTTGCCTTATGCGGCGGCCTGGTGGTTAACTTGACAAAAAACACGCTCTATCCTTGGCATGTCTGATCTGCGCCCAGTAGAAATCGACGACTGAACCCGATCATAGCTGCATGTCGCCCTACTCTGTGTAACCAGCAAGCTTTTTATTGGTAGAACGTGACGCGACACCGAATGTTGACCTTCGTTTCGCGCTTGCGGCAGGTTATCGACCAGACGCACACAACCTGCCTCTCCAAGGCGCCCAAGAAGCTGTTCGTTCAGCTGTATCGGATCGCAGAGGACAGGTGGGCAAAGGTCGCGGCAAGAAACGTGCTGGGAAGTGAAGGCGATACGCGCCGTAATCTATGCACCGCGAAACGTAGCCACCAGGCATTTTGTGGGCAGCGACCGAGTGTGCGGGGTTGCGCAGCCGTCACCACAAGTATTTCTGGGTGACTCAGCCTCTCACGCTTGACCACATGTATAATGTGATACTTCGTATGTATACGAGGCTGGTACTCTATACCCAAGTAGGCACGTTCGCTTGTCCTAGCGGTACACGAAAGTCCGCCGCCGAAATAGTCAAACCTGTTTTTGTTTTTTAAATAATTTCGACTATGTCGCGCTGAACACGCCCGACCACGGCATGACTGCAGACTGCAGCATGGCCATGATAGAATATGCAGAAATGAGCAGGCAGCTTTGTCGCACTTGTCGTTGGAACAGCGCTAGCCAGAAACGACTCACGAGGTGATTTTGTGAAATCAAACTTGCCAGCGAGCATCACGAAAAACGTTCAAAATCGACATTTTATTTAATCTTGCGCCCGGGTTATGTACTATTATTACCATGGCAACAACACCTACCTATGAAGAAACGATTCTCACCAAACGTTAGCTGAGGCTTTCGCGGATCTTTTGAAGCACTAATAAGTTGTACCCGAAAATACTGCGGACAGAGAAATTACGTTCCCGTTTGGGGTAATCAAGAATTTGGCTGAAATAAGAGTAAACGATGTGAAAACCGCCCTGATTTCTTGTGTATTTGCATCAGTTTTCATAATCCGAAACTTGTGGGGCTGGCTTGTAAAACTCTTAACTCTCGTTCCAAGCCGTTTGCATATTTTGGCGAAACTCCTACTCGCGCCAGCTTGACATATTTGTTTCCTTAGGGATACCCGCGGCCTTAACATGCACGTGCGCCTTCGCCGTTTCCACTTCTATCTATCTGCCTGCAGCACATATGGGTGGATAAAGTTGGAGACGAAGGTGACGATTCCCCAAGTCCTCGACATGGGCCCTTTTATGGCCGGAGGGACAGGTCAGCGTTGGGTCGTCATGCGGCATGTCTTTAGTATGCTATGATGGCCTATATGAGTAAACAGTTTCAGCTCGTTATCGTAGTCTAATATGAATGTGTAACAGCAAACGCTATGATGCCCGTGTCTGAAGAACCCAGCCCACACGACGGGAAGGCAAGCGCAATTATTTCGGTCGGCTCGCGCGGTGCGCACCCCAAACACGAAGTCGAGATCTGCCGTGCATATTTTATGTACAATGGCTTGAATGGATTTCGCTTCGAAAAAAACAAACCGAATATATTCCACTTTGTGCCCCGAGGGTGACGCTTAACAGCTGCTTTGGTGTTGGATTGCTCGCGCTCTCGCCTTTTAATGTGGTTACAGTAGAAGGGGTTCGTGTCTGTTTCCCATCATCCCTCGACGTCGCGCACATTTGGCAGACTAGAAAGCGATCCACAGTAGAGCTCGTATAGACATGCCGCCACCTTGTTGGAGGAACGAACGACGCTTTGCTCAAATCCTTCCTTCGCTGTGCCCCCCGCACTCGTGGTTTTTCAGGAAATGTCATGTACGACTTGGATGGCACCGTCCATCATTCTGGTGAGGATAACTTCGGACACTACATTTCCTACGCCCGCTTCGAGGGAAGAGAGTGGGTTTGCTTCGACAACAGCAGTGCCACCACCGTCGGCGTGGACGAGGCCGTGTCGGAGGGGGCTTGCATCATCTCGTACACCTTGCGACGATGAGCGCGTTTTTGTTGGGGTAGGGTTTGGAGCTATCTGGGTCGACGCAGGTTTGCTTTCGCCTTCGTCGGACACCCCAATGAGCTGTCCTATCTGCTGTTGGAGCATGTTGTACCTGTTCGTTTTCGGTTGTTTGCCAGGCTCGGCCGGCTTGGCTGATGTGATGGTTTATAGGGATGTCGTGGACACCGTTCTCGGCCGGCATGCACATGCTCAGACCTCCACGACTGGGGCACGCGTTTTGCGCTTACTTGCACACGCATGTCGGTAGATAGCCTGCCATGGAATGCGGCCCTCTCTCTCTCTCTGGCGTGAGGTTGACCGTTCACAGTCAGTGTCCTTTGTTCCTGGTTTTCCCTCGGCGTGGTATGGTGGTAGGGTTTACTCTACCCAATACCTGGTAGGTTTATGATAGCCAATATATTTTGGTTTAGCCGAGTCGTCTGAACCTGATTAGCTTCAGTTGCGCAGTCGTTACAGACGCGTGTGCTTGTCTGGGACACAATTGCATACTTTCATATAATATGTGCCTGGTGTGTCAGTTGTGTTTCTTTTATTGCCCGGGCTCACTCTCAAAGTGAAGTATTTTATTTGCCGGGCGCGTTTATTTGCCACTCTACAATACTTTTGCCCCAGTTTTGGAAACCGGGTCACCATTTTTGGCATGGTAAACAGTGGTATACTATAAATAGTGCGTGAGAGGAGACACGTTGTTAACATGTACTGTGCAGAGTGTCATTATAGTGCTATCATAGTGTAAATGCATCCGTTGATCTGTGCGTACTGAACGGGGGCGGGGAGATGGGTGGTTTCACTTGGCTTTGCGCCGCGACCGCTTCTCTCTGTGGTGCAACTGCGCTCCCAAACCAATACCACTGCTGTACGTACCGGTGTCTCTTTTTGAGCTGACGGTGTTGGCTATTTTGTTGTGAGAGCAACGTGCGTGCTCCTCAAAACGTATGCTGCACTTGACGAGACATGCCATACGGTAAAGCAGAACGAAGTTCATCCGGCTCGTGACGTTGAGTTGCTATTTACGGTCGTTTTTTGTTTTGTTTTTCCATCAGAAAATATGGACGCTGCTATATACTAGGTATGTCCTGGCATCGTGTCGTCTCGTTTTGTTGCTGGATTTGCTTTCGGTCTGGTCTATGCCGGTAGCAAAAATACCGGCGCAGTATCGTTTTTTCTTCATACGACGTATATACGTAGAGACCACAAGTAGCTGCAGCTATATACGTGCTGTACGATGTGCTCATAATAGGTTTTATTGTAGCCACGCCCTTTGCGCATGAGCTCCTTTCCGTTGCGCAGTCTTTGCAGATGGGTGCGATCGTATAAGGGAAACGTCTTGTGCCTACCAGGTAGTGGTATCATATATATGTGCTTGGTATGTCGGAGTTGTTTTTCATTTACCTGGGCTTACTCTCAAAGTGAGGTATTTTACTTGCCGGGTACGTTGTTTTTGCCACTCTACAGTGCTTTGGCCCTAGTTTTGGAACGCGGGTCGCCGTTCTGGCACGGTAAAGAGTGGTATACTGTGAATAGCACGCGAGGATAGACACAATATGAATAATTACTGTGCAGAGTGTCGTTTTTGTGGCATCCTACTACTGTAGATAGGATGATCCGTTGATCTGTGCGTAGTTAACGGGGGCGGGACGATAGGCGGTTTAGCTTAGCCTTGCGTCCCGACCCGACCGCTTCTGTGGTGCAACTGCATCCTCACAATACTACTGTCGTACGTATACCGGTGTGTCTTTGTGAGATGGCGGTGTTGGCGTTTGTTTTCGAAGAGCAACGTGCGTGACCCTCAAAACCTGTGCCGCACTTAATGGAAGCATACGACAGCGCAAAGTGCGTCATTTCAGCGCTTCGTGCCCTTCGGACTGGGTCCTCCAAACATGACTGGGACTCGTGGGTCAATGACTGGGTCCCGACGACTGGGACTGGTACTCTGACGAGCATTTTTACTGCTGCTGTATACAGATCGACAAAAAACCTACAGTAGGTCGTTCGGCAGAGAACGATATACCCGGGGTGTTCTGCTCCCCTTGGATCGCACCACACCCCCCCGCACTGTGGCAAAACACTTGCGTTTGCCAGGATCCCAAGGGTTGGCGATAGGAACTTACTACTCTTAATATGTACAATACAGACTGGATCCAACCAAATTATCAATTTGATATTTGCGCATCAACCAGTATCATATCGAAAAATATACCTCCTCAGGTAGGATTTAGTTATTCTTCGGCTATTCCTCAGATGACTATTTTGTCTTGACCGTGCTTTTTGTTTACCCGGGCTTTTTGAAGGCATTTTTTTGCTGCGCCTGGTAACTCCCAGCTCAAGCAAGCTACAACCACGCGGTCGCGGCGGTGACTTCACACATACGTGCCACCCGCCGCTGCCAAGGAAGTTTCGTGGTTCTGCTCGGTAAGCTCGGCAAAGGAGTCCTCGTCGGCGTCTACAAAGAAAATAGCTCGTTGGATTAAAGACTAAATCGTCTACTTTGAAGACAAAACGTTTATCTCGTCCCTAGAATATATTACTACAGACAACACATCTGTCTGTCTGTCTGTCTGTCTGTCTGTCTGTTTATCTGTCATCATGGTCTCGCGTCTCAGGGTCGTTTCTAACGCAACGAAAAAAATCACGAATACTGACAAGATGTCACGATTCCTCACATTTTGAAGGTCTGCAATGTTACGACGTTTTCAAAAGTATTTCACATTGTTTTTAATCCTGTCATCAGTTTTTATGGCAATTGTCAAAACGATTCAAAAGTCCGGATTCCTGACTAATATTACGATTCGCGAAAAGGTCACGTTTTTTGTCACGATTCCTGGCATTTTGTGTGTTCGTTTGGAATGGCCCTCAAAGCGTTTTAGCCCCGTCTTGCCGTATGGGTTCGTAGAGAGGGTGGGTCACACAAGCAGCAGAGCACCGGGTCTCATTCGTCGCCGAGCCGTGGCCGTCGCGTGCTGAGAAATGCCAACAACCTTGATTTGAGGCCATCCGCCCGGGCGATCAAACCAGCCTTGCTTCTGACTTCACAGTATAAAGTACACTTCTGGTAGCTGATTGGTTGACTAAATCCATGACAGAAGCTGCTGGCTCTTATTTCCAGAAGATCGGTACTGAATAGAGCCACCGAGGTCCCACCGCACCCAGGGAGGATAGGGTCCCACCTCCGGATCATACATCCCCCCATATATCTACAACTCCGACCAACCGGGGACAAAAACGGCGATCTCTCGGGTCGACACCGCCCCGCACGGTGTAGAAACCCCGATCCCATCGATTGACCGGGGGAGGATATTGTCCCATCCCAGGATCATAAATCATTCCATACAGCTACAACTCCAATGAACCCGGGGACTGAAACGGTGATCTCCCGGATCGATTCGGCCCCGGACGGTGTGGAAACCCCACCCCCATCCGCTGGTTCCTGATTGGCTGGGGCTCATGGAGCCAGCGTGCGGCGAGAGTTGCCCCTCCGGACAACGTTCCGCCGCACCAAGGGGCGATAAGGTCCTATCCCCCATTGAGGAATCCTTCCATACATCTACAACTCCAACAACCCGGGGACGAAAACGGTGATCCCCGGGTCGATACCGCCCCGCACGGTGTGGAAACCCCACCCCCATCAGCTGATAGCTATTTTCGCTAGGGCTCATAGAGCCAGCGTGCGGCGAGAGTTGACCCTCGGGACAACGTCAACATTCCGCCGGACCCGGGGAAGATTAAGTCCCATCCCAGGATCAGAAATCCTTCCATACATCTACAAATCCAACAAACCAGGGACCCAAACGATGGTCGCCCGGATCGATATCACCCTGCACGGTGTGGAAACCCCACCCCCATCAGCCAAAGATGTCAGAAGACGGCACTTTCACCCCTTGTCGGACGGCAATTTTCCAATATTTTACCTTGACTGACGTCTCATTACTTGATTTTAGTGTGGAATGCTCGGTTTTACACCCTTGACCGCTGTACGTTTCCCCTTGACTGACCGTTTCCTGACATCTTTGCCATCAGCTAGTTTGCTGGGACTCATGGAGCCAGCGCGCGGAGAGATTTTCCCCTCGGGGCAACGTCGAAGTTCCGCCGCACCCGGTGACGATATAGGGTCCCATCCACGGATCAGAAAACCCTTCCATATATCGGCAACTCCAACTATCCGGGGGCGAAAAGGGTGATCCCCGGGTTCGATACCGCCCCGCACGGTATGGAAACCCTACCCCCATCGGCTGATTACTGATTGGCTGGGGGCTGGAGGCCGGGGCTCATGGAGCCAGCGTGCTGCGAAAGTTGCGTCTCCGGACAACATCGAGGTTCTGTCGAACCCGTGGACGCTAAAGTTCCATCCCCGGATCATAAATCCTTCCCTACATCAATGATTCCAACAACCTGGGGACCAGAACAGAGCTCCCCCGAGTTAGTACCTCCCCGCACGGTGTAGAAACCCCGTCCCCATCGGCTGACTGCGGATTGGCTGGGGCTCATGGAATCAACGCGCGACGGGATTTTCCCCTCGGGACAACGTTGAGGTTCCGCCGTACCTGGGAACTAAAAAAACATATCCCCTGATCAGGAATCCTTCCATACATCTGCAGCTTCAACAGTCTGGGGATAAAAACGGAGCTCCCCCGGGTCGATACCTCCCCGCACGGTGTCGAAACCCCAACCACACTCTGTAACCTGTAACTGATTGACGACTAGCCGAGTGCGTGAAAGAGATGCACACTGGGGACTTTGGAATATTCACACTCGTAGCACGCGACCAATAACTGGAAAGTAAGTAGACATTAATACTGCTGTAGTAACTGTAGTTAGTAGTAGTAGTAGTAGTAGTAGTAGTAGTAGTAGTAGTACTAGTAGTAGTAGTACAGTACGCGACAGATGATAATAATTTATTATTTTGGCTAAGGCTCGCGGCTTATTTTTCTCCGATTTCAGCAGAAATGCTTCAATCCAAGTCCTTATTTTGCGAAGGGGTGCCAAACGCCAAAAGCCTAAAAGTGAAGTTTTATTTTTCGCAGGCCGCCAAATTCTTATTTTGCAAAGGCGTGCAAAACGCCAAATTCTTAAAAATAATCTTCTTGTTTTGCAATGGCGTGCAATGAAACGCCTGTTTTTTGTGTTTGGGGCTGTTGTTAACACACACAGTGTACACACGTTGCCCAAGGATCCTGACTTCCGATTTCAACTGGTCAAGCGCCGTCACGTCCCTCAAAGCGTCGCCGGATAAATTAATCGCCGCGGACCCTCACCGCCACGAATCGTTCACCACGATGCAGTGCAGGTCAAGGTACTTACAATATATCATCTACTCCAAGCGTCTGCAGTCCTGTACACTCCTCCGCTGTATAGGCATCAGCCGGTATCAGCAGCAAGAAGGCTCCGCACTAATTCCCTGCTATCCGCAGAGGGAAATATGAAAACATGAGGGCTAATTTTGGGCCGGCGCTGGTGGGCGAGCCGGGGTCGGGCCGGCCCGGCCCAGCCAGGCCCATTAATTTTTAATGTCATGGGCCGCGGCTCGGTTCGGCCCATCGATTTTTCATTTGGTGGGCCGCGGCCTGGCTCGGCCTGGCCCGGCCCGGTCCGGCCCATCGGATTACCATTTGTTTGGCCGCAGCCCGAGCCAGCCCATCAATGTCTGAGATAATGGGCAGCGACCCGGCGCTGCCTGGCTCGTCACATCTTTAAAATTTCACGGCCCGGCCAGGCCCAGCCATAATATACTGAAACCAAGTAAGTAAGTTTTTTTTTAGGATGCTGGTCATCTTTATGTTCAATTATTTTCGTTTTTCGGAAATATATTCGATTTAGACTAGTACCTAAATTAAATCCACTTTGAATAAAATCTGGATCATCAAGTTATAAACACCTGTTGCAGAAAGTTATCAGCTTTCCATTTCTTAACTCGAGTTGTTTTTACCCTTACTGAAACCAAGTAAGTAAAAGTGTTACAGCAGCGTGATGCTCTTTGGCTCTATCTCGAGTGCTCTCACCTTGCTCGCTACGTGACTCGCTCAGAAATCCCCTCGGCAGCCACCAGAATAGTCAGATGACCACAGCTGGCAGTATGCTTGTCTCCAGAGAAGGGCACGGGGTTGACGAACACGTGGACTGCAGGCGGTTCGAGAGCGACGTACACGTGTGATGGCACAGTGGGTGGGCACACTGGGCGGTGGACAGGTTGTGTAGTAACTTTGATCTCTCTTTGTTTGGTGGCGGTCATAACTGCCAGGCGAAAGGCGAGAGAAGACCGAGGGTTTTCCAAGAACCCGGAAAACTCGGGGTTTCCTATCTCCCCTGGAGGCGTCCCTCCGCCGGGGGCGTACCTCCTTGACCCACGTCGATACGAGAGAGAAGCTTCCGACAACTTCGTATCCATCTTACACAACGTACCCTACCCGCGATGCTGGTTCGGTCGGCTATCGCGTATATCAGAATAAACCCCGCGTCCCATAGCGCCTGCCTGGTGCCCGCAGTGCTGCAACACCCCCCCTGCTTGACGCAAAACTATCGTCGGCACAAAGCAGGCATCCCGGTCACAGCCCGGTGACAGCGTGAACGACTTCCTTCACCCTCCGCCGCCGCCTGCTCGGCGCTGTCCCCTCCTCATTCCAACGCGTGTCGGGGTCTCGCCACCGGCCTCTCTCCGCCGCCCTGTGTCCGCTGTTTGCGGGGACCCTCCTCCTTTGTGTTGGTTGTCCCGGCAGCTTACGACACCGCCGGTCATGTCGCGGCGACTAAGCTTCTCACAGTCCCCGTCTGGGTACCGTACCCGCCAAACCGGTACTTGGGAGCCGTACACTCGTCCCACGACCACGCGGCTTACTCCATCGGCTCCTTCAAGCGGCCTCCCCACCTGGGTGCCTACGTACTGGAAAGCATCGTAGCGCCTTCGTGCGTAGCTCAGTGTCTCGCTCCCTTTTCGACGGTGTCGATTCAGGCCTGGGGCGTCAATATCGGCCTTTGTATGTCTCCATAGGGCGTGAAAGACGTCGATTTGCAGCGGGGTAAAGCTGTCCCAGACCTCCTCCTCTGACAACCACTTCGAGACTGTGCCGCTTTGGTATCGGCTCCTGTACTGCCACTCCCATGCGCCCCTTGGGCCGGTTAACACCTGCCGGTCGGTCAGGGTGTACAGCGGCACCGCCACTGTCGAGGTTCCTGCTAACCCCAAATCCGCGCCCCAGGCTAGAAGCACGAATTCATCCTCGAAAGCATAGCGTAGGCGCTCCGGTCGTTCGTAGGATGCCTTGATGTTGGCTGCTGACGCCACCCTCCCTCTGATCCGACGGCCCTTTAGCGTCGCCTGGTATGATGGCATAAACCCGGCTGTTCGATGCCTACATGCCTACAGCCCTACACCCCATATTCTTAGCGCCTTCACATTTGGCATCGCCGGAAGGACCCCGACGCCGGCATGGTCCGCGACACACCAGGCTATTCTACCAACCCAACGAAATAAAATCTCGCCACATCGCTCCAGCTATGGCCAGCGGTTGCTCTCTCGTACAGGCTCATGCCACTCACTGCGCCAATCAACATCCACGTCAAAACCACGGGCGTAAGGAAAACGTACCAATGTTATCATAGCCGCCTTCACGCACAAGCGAGCGCAACTTCTGCACAAAAACAAACGCTCGAAACTAATCCTTCGGACCCCGTTAACCCCCCCTTACCGCGTGCCCCGTGACCCCACAGGATGCAGCGACTCACCCGTCCATCTGCACCCGGATTGCGCCGCGGTGTTGCAAGGCGGCCATATTGCCTCTGCTCAGGGAGCTCGTTTCAGCCCAAGGGTGTTCGGCAAGCCGGAAAAAAGTGTTGCTCGGGAGACAGGGGGTCTGCCGGAGGCGAATAATAAGGGAGGGGGGGGGTTACTCATTTCATGCACGACCGTAGTCGTATGACGGGGGGGGGGCAGATAAACTTGGGCAAACGTGCACTGCGATCAGGCCCGCCGGCGACCTGATATGACAAGGAAACATAGTGTTTTCTCTGCTGGCACCTCGGCGCCACGTCCATAACGTGTTCCTCAACCGATTTAGAACTGCACCCACGTATTTTGGGGAATAAGTGTGGGATCGTGTTCGCGCTTCTAAAAGGGGTAAGAACTGCACCCACGTTTTTGGAGACAGACCACTTGGAGTAAGTGTGAAAAAAAACGTTTTTGCAGTAGAAAAAGGGTCAACACCGCTTGTGCGGAATACACGACACCGGGAGCGCGCGTGAACATTCTATACCAAAAACTGCAATCTACGTGCAAGCGTCGTGGCTTTTGCGCTCAAGACAATATCAGGAACTTTCCCATCGCTTGGTTTCGCGCGTTGGGGCCCCGCAGCTTGAACCTTCGCCCCGTTTTTGTGTTTTTTGGGCGCGGCACCACACCCGCCGACGACGACCGATAAAATACGCGGTCACGAGTTGCGAAACATATAATACCACAAGAAATAGCGCGTCTTCACGCACAAAAAAATTACGACACCCCCGATCAAAAAGCACAACACACAAAACCAAGCATGCCAAAAAATAAAGGCTCAGGTTGACCAAGAAAGAACAAATTAATAAGCACCTACAATACATCAACAGAGCAAATAAGCATACAGAGCAACCAACCAAACCATCAACCGATCAACCAATCAACCAACACACAAACCAACCAAACAGCCAACCTTGCGTTTCCGCAGCCGACGCACTCCATGACGCAACCGATGTTGTGCAACTTACGCCTTAACTCGAGCTCAGATTAACTGCATCATCATCCACCTGAGGCAAGCAGCAAAAACAGCAATACCGCCAACGAGAAGGGAAAAGCCGGGACACGTATTATACGTACGAGGATACGGTACCCGTGTGCGGTCTAGTCGCGTTTAGAAAGTGAGCCCATTCAAGCGTGAGGAGGAACCAAAACTGCTGGTACCAGCGGAGGGGGGGGAGAGGGCGGTACTTGGCAATACATACTGCTGTAAATGTTGACATTGCACAATTTTTTTTCATTTTGAACTTGCTTCTTCTGCGCACAACAATATCACGCGAAGACCCGGCATAGTTTTTCTTGCACTACTTACTCTTGGCATTTGAAAGTCGCCCATTGAATCAAAAACATTCGGCGAATGCCCTCTGCCCTCTATCTGCTTTGCACCTTGTTCTACACAACTACCTGGTACTTCGTTTAATTTCTGAAACCAGAACGCTAACAGCTAAATACGGCCCGTTTCATACTAAATCCTATATAAGTTTGAAACCGTTTGGAACGTCTCAGCCGTTTGTATTATTAATAGAGGCCTGAGTTTCGCGCGTTCGCGCCCTGTGCGCTCGTGTCTCCGTTTCACACTAAACCCTATACGTTTGATACCGTTTGGTATAGGGGGCTGAATTTTTTAGCTTTCCGCGCGTTGGCGCCCTGTGCGCTCGTGTCTCCGAAACGATTCGTGTCTCCACCCTTTTCAGTCCGTCTGTCATTATATACCCCAATACACGCCAATATAATACAGCAGACCTAGTTTCCTGGCCGCGCGAATCTTGGATGGTAGTTTTTGCGCCCTCTCATTGGCCGAGGGCGATGTGGTGGTCCGCAGATCGGAATATATAATAAAAAGCGAAAAGCGGCGCAGCCGCGTTTCTCGCCCGTTTCTGGCCCGTTTTTGGTCCGGGTTGGGTTTAGGGTTAGGGTTAGGGGTTAGGTTGGGTCTACACCCGTACCTCCATCCTGCCAGGAAGTGCTTCCTAGATCCCAAACGCGAACAGCCTACCGCCCGAGAGATCCGCGCGACCAGATAGCTAGGTAAGCTCATATAATATCGCCATTCTTACTGAAACATTGGTGCTGGGGAGTACGACAGCTATTTCTGTTCGATACGCCGGAGACATTAACAACGAGCCGCTGCAGCTATTGGAGAAATAACCAACAAACCGCTACAGCTATTTCTGCTCGACACGCCAGAGACAAGAGCAACGTGCCGCTATCCCAGCGCCGGAGACATAAGCAACGAGCCGCTACAGCTTTTTCTGTTCGATACGCCAGAGACATGAGCAACGTGCCGCTACCCCAGCGCCTAGGGCGACAGCGATTGGTCGAGTCTATGTCCTTTTCTCTGGCCTATATTTCGCCACGAGCAGCGCCTAGCACCGCGCTCATTGGTCTCGTGGTATTTCCATGTGCTCTGAGTGTCGTGGGCATGCCATTCTTCTTTTCGAGTAGTTAATAGTTGAGGTATACTTCGTATGCATCTGATGTTCGCGTCTTGCAGTGTTGGTTTCGAGGGTATTGGCGTTGACTTGCGTGGTGGGCTTCTTGCAGTTCAAACACACCCCCTATTATAGCCGGGGATGTATTATTGAGTAGCGCTCGCAGTGTTGGCTTTGATTGCCGGCTTGGGGCAGTGTTGGCTTCGTGGATATTTCCATGTGCGCTCAGTGTCGTAAGCATGTCGTTCTTTTTCCCGAGTATTGGCGTTGTCTGCCGTGTCAAGTTTCTTTGCGGTTTTCGGTGTTATACCGCGTCGGTGAACTGCCGCATTAATACAAAAACGTTGCTGCCGTCTCAAGTTTCTTTGCGTTAACCCTAACCTTAAGTTATCCGTGGTATTTTAATATTTTTCCGTGGTGCGTCGGCTATCGCGCTGTCAAGGTCTTGGATTCGCTTCATTGAGCGGGCGGCGTTAGCTGCAGAAACCTTGCAAAAATATGACTACATATCTGCTTCCTTGAGCTAGCGCAGCGGGCGGCGTAAAGTCGCCCGCGGAGCGCAGCCTTGTAGTGACTACTTACTGCCGAGCCAAGGAACGGTGGTCATGCCACCATGCGAAGCTCCCAGGATCCGAGTAAGGAGACCACGCTGTACAGCTGTACAGCATGCAGCAGCAAGCAGTACTGTACATACTGGATGGATGTACGACTTGCTTCGATATTTCCGTGTACCACCTTTGGTGTGTTTTATTTTTTTCCCTGGGGTATTTAAGGGGCTGCGCCGGCCATACTGTAACTCCATAAGTTTTTTTTCTAGTTTTTTTTAAAATTATTTTTGTCTTTTCCGCATCAGCTACAGTACTATCTCCGTACATTGTAGCTATGAAACGCGCCTCACGGAAAATGTGATCGCTTAAGAACCACACCCTGTTCATATTAGAAGTCGGTCTTGAAAGAAAGCTTAGGTTCAGCCCAATGTATTTTGAACCACAAGCATATCTCTTAAAGGTATTCCTTGTGTGTTTGCATCCGGTGAAGATATTCCTGAGTTTTGGTCATTCTGCTGCCCCTAACCCGTGCAACTACATTGCTGTGCTCGTGCTGTGCAAGGAACGCGGGGCCCCGTTAGAGGCTGGCACCGGTCGGTATGCCAGTGATTGGCCTTGTCGACGAAGTTCAATGTTAAACAACATCGGTGGCGCGAGAACTCGTACGTTTTTCAGGGTGACCAATAGATGGCAGAGTTATATATCTACAGCATTAGTCTATCAGGCGTTTTTCGGGTTGAAGCATGCGTCTGAGTGATCTGGCATCAGCACAAAAACGATTGCCATGGACTTAACTTAACCCCTTAAGAACTGCACCCGCCTTTTAGGGGACGAAATACTTGGAAATAGTGTGGATTTTTTTTTCCAGTTCTAAAACTAAGGCTTTCTTTACATATCAAGCGAGTGCTTGAAACTTGAAACATGAAGCTGTGGTTGAGGAGGTACCACATTTTCCGTATGGCGCTATTAATAATCCTACCGCTAAAATATTTATACTAGAAATAGTATGGCTTCCGCTGAAAAATATAGTTTTACAGATACTTTTACTCGAGCAATCAACGAAAACACATTAAAAAAAGTCCGGCGCGGCTCCTACTACTGTAGATCCACTCCAGAGTGACTGGAGCCTGTCCTGTGACCACAGACTTGATTATTTATGCGAGTCAATTATGAAAAAGGTACAGTACCGGCCCTCTGATAAGAAACCGAGATATGGTTTCAGGCTGGGTTTCTTATTTGAGAATGTGTGTGTCCTACACTAACTTCAGCATACTCGTAACAGCTGTCGACTTTCTTATTTCCCCGTAATTTTTAGGCTGAGTTTCTTGTAGGGCTCTATCTTGTGAGAGGGCCGGTAGTGTATAACATCAGCCGTCGACGACTGAGGGTTTATTTTCGGATCGCCCGCAACAAAAACGTCATCACATTTTACCAATGTGAGAACAACAATGGTAGGGGTACAGAGGGAGCAATACGGCAAAGAGGCTTTCCCGGGTACGACCAATAGCAGTATGAGCCAACAACACCGCACGACCTTCTGCGCGTTGAAACACGCGCGCAGCAGTTACAAACCAGCCATTTTTATGGACAGCGGGTTTTTGGTTGATACTTCTTCGGAAGTGCTCGGGGGGGAGGACTGGGCCCTT
>JBBMKB010028118.1:0-16696 GCA_037833945.1 Alaria marginata | reverse complement strand
GCGGAGTTAGGGTTCTCCACTCCGCACAGAATGATCCAACTCGGCCACCCTCTTGGATACCGCCAAAACATAAAAAAACGAGAAAAAAAAAGACGGTACCCTGGTGGTCTCACGTAGTGAGAAGCGTGTTTTACAGCGTCGTTGCCAACCGACGCGAACCCCAGCAGCGCAGCAGTAACAGCAGCAGCGCGGGGGGGTAGGGGGGGGGGCAGAAGGACCGGCGCCCTCGGTCTGTCGTCTCCTCTCTCGCCGTCACGCTCGTCGTGGAGGGGAGCAAGGCAAACCGGTACCTGGAGGGGCGGATGTTTCACACATCGGACAGATGATCTAGATGATCTAGATGATCTAGATAATCTAGATCCTACCTGTGTCGTGATGGTATGCTGTGCAGGATCTATGTCGTACATACCCAACCCAGGAAACAACGTGGTATTATAGATCATTCAGATCATCCGGTCCTTACCCGACGACATGATTATTGATATGATTATTGATATGATTATTGATATGATTATTGATATGATTATTGATATGATTATTGATATGATTATTGATCTGTAGGCCACGCAGATCACGTGTACCAGGAATATCTTACTATCTTACTATCTGCCCTGAAAGGCATGGCATATTATAGATCACGAATAGGGATGATCTGATCTGTCGGGCGAGTGCAATGATTGGTACGATTATGATACGTACGTGCAAAAGTCGAGGAGAATGTCCTCAACTGCCAATTTCTGCTGTGCAGTACAAGACACCAAATAAGAAACAAGGCAATGTAAGAAAGGCAGGCTGGTATGAACAATAACATAAGAAATCCTTGAGCTGTTGTACCGAAGTTAGTGTAGAACCTACCCTCGCCCGACTAAGAAACCCAGCCCGGTCGTGGTCAGTACTTATGCTTCTTAGTATATACCCTGAACTGTATTGGGTGGTTGATCTGAGACATGCCATGGAAGAGGGGCCACCTTATTTTTTCTCAGTTCCCATGTATAACATGAAAACCTATGTACCTCACCCAAGAGCCGAGTATGTTCGAGATGTTGGCGTACTCCTTACACCACGACACAAGGTGCAAAACACGAACGAAAATGCACATATCTATATTGCGTACGTAGCGTGTTTGCGATGCGCCAACCTTTATTGGGTTGAAGTTGGGTAATAACACATGTATATGAGAACAGCATTGAAACCGCCGAACGTTACCATCCAAGGCCGACCCACAACCGACAAAACATCAGCGAAAAATTAGGTTAGAAATATATGGTTTCCTATTTTTTTTTAATTTCTCACATATTTCTTACGTGGGTTGGTTGACCTTGGATTTATGACGATCGTCGGTTTCAGTCGTATTTTTCCAAGTTGTTTTTCAACCCAACAGAGTTTGGAAATCGCAAACACCCTATTTGGTGGTTCCTCAGTTAAAGCGGGATCCTCCCCGTAGGTCGAAAAGTACATGTCCCGAAAATCCCCCCCCCTGGTGGAGGAGCCCGGCTAGCCGGAAACAATTTGCTCCACAGGTATCCACCCTGTCAGGACTGACTGTGAGCTGGTTGACTGCTGTGTGTCGCCAACGAGGTGTACAGATAGTTCAACAGCAGTTAGTTGGTATCCGGTAATTTCTGGAGTTCTGCGTATACATTACATTTTGAAATGAAGATACACACAGCTGTGACGTCGAGGACTTCGCCGAAACCAATATTTTGCAAGCTGTGTGTGATGCTCCGTTTGTGAGTTTTACGGGGGGGTTGTATTACACATCTCCTTCCCAAGTAGCCGGGGCTACTTCTTATATTTAGAGAAATGAAAAATACGAATCATCAGCTATGAGATCGAAAAAACGGGCGATATAATCAAAACCCATATTTATTTGCAAGCTGCGTGTGATACTTGGTACCAGGGTATATTATACTGATTCTGTCACCATTATTTCCCCGTGAAGCGTTATAATAGTGGTATATAGAGTGCGATACGTAGTGGATGAATGATCTATAGATTAGAGGTGAAATCAGGACACAGTTGGTGTGCAACCCAGTCATCTGATGGTCTCTGGAGTCTGTCATGTGAAGGCCATCATCAGAGTTGGGCAAGAATCTTGGTGACGGTGATGCTCCAGGCCGGACATCCCCGACGGTCTCAGTTCTTGCGTGTCTGACCAAACGGTATGGTATTATGTTACGAGCCTTGTGCCCGGGCTGTGAGCTGCCAACGCGGAGAAATGAATAAAGACACCATGGAGCAACAGTAGTAGCTGACAGCGTACGCTTCGACACGGGCACCCTGTTTTAGCCGGATCATTTCTGACGGACGGGGCTCTTCACACCGAGTAACACTACCCCCCACTATCGCTGGAATACTGTACCTTACTTGTATTATATGATATATTGGTTCCGGGGATAAGTAGCTAATGTCCGCCCCCGGCGGAAAGACTAAAACGTCGAGCGTTTGCCACGCGCGACACACTGCACGGATCGCGCCCAAACCTCGGCGGCGGAAGTGACAGAACGATCGTTTTGTGTGGACCCACTTTGCGTATTGGCTGAAAGTGCGCGTTTAATACGTACGTATTGTATGTACGAGGAGACACGAGCTAAAACAAACGCAAGTTTCATAAATAATCTAGGGACTCATTTATATTTTTACCTGTGCTATGGAACATTAGATCGGGTGGCTTTATCGTTTGTTCATGAAATCGGGTTTTGGGCGAGGTACGGGGCTCCTCAACGCAGGAGCTTCATAAATATTTTGTTTCACCCCTGTTGTAGTATAGAATGCTTCTGATTTATTTAAGCTTACGGCTACAAGGCTTCAACTGCAGCGGGCACCTCGGTTTCAGAGCACCCCGGGACGCGCGCTATATACGATAGGGGTAGCCCTTATTCGCTGAAACGTTTCCTGAATGACGGGGCTCCTAACCTATTAACAAAACATTTCCGGAATTTTGGTTTCGTTTTTTAAACATTATTCTTGTGTATACCTAGGCCATGGGATAATTCATCGGGACGCACTTCCGTTTTTATCAAAATCTGTTTTAGGGTGGGGTATACAATAATGTAGTAAATAGTGTAATCCTCAAGTGAGGAGCCTCGGAAAACAATGGTTGGTGCACCTCTCGTACATTAGTAGAATACCGGCCGTGACAAGCCGAAACAAGCGCTCCTATCCACGCGTGGCTCTTAGCTGTAGTGATAAATGCATTGCTTGGGTATGGGCGGGACATACCGATTTGATCGCCCTTGAGCCCCGTACGCCCTTATCTTGCGCGCTCTTCAGCCGGGGTACCCACTGTGTTGGTAACACGCCGTCGCCGCTACCACCGTTTTTTTCCTCGACAGAAAGCTTACCGGCCAACCATCCCACACGACGAGTGAAACGGCCACAACGAGGAATCCATCAACTTCAACTTGAACATCAACTTCAGCTTCGGCTTCATCAACTTCAACTTAGTCAGCTTCAACATCTACCTCATCTTCTTCAAATTCACCCGAGCTTCACTTAAAGTTGAACTTCAACAACGTCACCCAACTTCAACTTGAAGTTGGAACTCAAACGTTGAGCTTCAACGACGGCCACAACGGACGATAGCCTCCAAATCCAACGACTAGGACGATGATGCTCCGACGCTTCCTATCCCCAAGGTACACCGTCATCGCCCTCGCGTTGGCCCTCACCCTTCTTCTCAGCAACCACCTCACAGCCGCACAAACTGCTCCCTCCCCGGCCCCGGCTTCCTCCACCACCAGCCCAGGCGATACCCCCGCCCCCTCCGCTACGGGGACGAGCGACACACCGGCCCCTACTGGTACCACCGCATCGGACGAGTTAACTTCCGGGGCGGACGACGACTCGGAGCCTGGCGAATCGTTTCTGGACTGTAGCACCGAGAACGCAGGCGATGGGCACTGCGATGAGACCAACAACACGGAGGTTTGCGGTAAGAGATTATTAAATATAGAGCGTTTGCAATGTCCGAATTCGTTGGGGTCGGAAAAACAATGTGACAATTGTGTTAAAACCGGCGAATGTCATAAACCAAGGCCGATCAACCCACAAGAGAACTAAGCTGGTAACATAAACAAATGGTCGGAAGACGTTTTCTAATCTACAGTACGCGACAGATAGATGTTAAGAATCTGACAAGTAAGAATTTCAGGCCCATGTTTTGGACAAAAAATAAGAACAGGGCCTCTTTTGTACTGAAAATAGTGTATAACACACCCTGTCTTAAGCAAGAATTCCAGCCTGGCCAGAAATAAGAGATTCTTAACTGGTGTCGCGTACTGTAGTTGTTGGCTGTGTTTTCGTGGGTTGGCCTTGGATTGCTTAGATTGCTCGGATTTTGTGAAGTTCGACGTCTTCAAGGCTATTTTTTTGTTTTTGTTCGGCTACCCGGCTCTTGCCCAACCACAGTTGGTATGGTGCATTACCAACACCCTATTGCGATGCATGACACTTTGTGGACTGTAGACGCTTCCTACAAATGGAGTATACCAGGTACCACGTTTTCGCTGATCCTGAATGACGTGGGGCTCCTTAACCCATTATCGTCGAGATTGACATATATGATATACCTTGAAAAATGAAAACATCTGGAAAAACGCGCAGCCGGAGTATTGCACAGCTTGCAAAGATGAGTATCGACCATCAATTTGATCGAATCTCACAGCTGATGTACTTGAAGTATTGTTTCTAAAAACGTTATTCTTGTTTTGCAATATCGCATACCTCAACCATGGGATTTTTCATCGGGTGTTTGGGTGAAGCGATAGGGCTCCTCAATGGAGGCAGTAAGCACCATCCTCAGAAAAATACGGTGCACAAGTAGAATACAAAAGATTGACGAAGATGTCGGTTGACCGTTCGGTTTTGTCCCGTCAATATATATGGGTGTCCCGTCAAGGTATAGTTTTGTCCCGTCAAAATATCTGGCTGTCCCGTCAAAGTATACTTTTGTTCCGTCAAGGCATTTTTAGATTTAAGATGATAGGTTTGGAGTGGATATTTGCTGTGACGGCTGTACTTGAGCGGGGGTCCTTGATGGCTGACTTTGACGTCTGTCCTTGACGGCTGTTCTTGACGGATGTAGTTCACGGACGACGACGAGCCTGGCTCGTCGTCGCTGGACTACTGTATCGCCGGGTTTGTGGGGCATGGGCAGTGCAAAGACTACAACAACTCGGCGGTCTGCGGTGACAGAGAGAAAAGGGTCATGCGGCACGGTGGGCCGGGATGGAAGGCATTTAAGCCCAATTATTAATAGTGTTCTGGCCGACAGTGGGGATCGTCAACGGAGAAACGACGTACATACATATCTGGTAGGCCATAGATATATTTGGAAATAGGAAAAATACACGTCAGCTGTGAGATCGAACACTCGAACATGTTGTTTGCAAACATGAAAGGTGAAACTCATCTTTGCAAGCTGCGTGTGCTACTTCGATCGCGCATGTGGCGGGGTGTAAATACCCTCGTGAATGATACAGGTCGGTGACTTCCCTGCTTATACCAGGGTCGGTAGAACTAAGATGTCCAGCCTCGTTCTGCGCACGAAAACTTTATAACCCGCATTGAGAGGGACACAATATATGTATGTGTGCTTTGTGGTAACCGGACCATGCTCTAGGTAAATATGCCGGTTTCGGGTCTAACTTGTTTTTTTTTCCGATACGGTCTCTTTCTATTTCATATACTGGTGGAAAAGTCTACTCGTGGAGATGATTTTGTTTTTGGAGCGGTTGGCGGCTGGCGTTGACGTCTGTCCTGGGCCGAGCAATGCAACGATTCGAGTAATACAGAGATGTATGGAGAGGGAGCCACTTTGGTCTGTGTATGCTTTGCTTTTGTTTTTGTTTTTGCTGTTTTATATATTACGGGGGAACGTAGTTAACAGGACCTACGGTAAACACAAAAGCCTATATATTTATCTATTTTTACCAGCAATATTTGGTCCTGTTAACTACGTTCCCCGGTAATAAGTATCGCTTTTTCTTTCTTTCTCTCCCTCCCTCCCCCCTTTTTATCTCTTTGTTTGACGAAAGACTATGATGGGGGAGACTGCTGCGAATGCACCTGCGAAGCTACAACGATGAACAACTGCGGTGGCGACTACAACTGTATCGACCCTGACGCCGCCTGTGTTAACGATGACGACGGGAATGGAGGAACCCTCAGTGTAAACGACGATGTCATTGAAACTGGTGAGCCTTTATTTAGCGCACACTGTCTGTTTGTTTGTTTGTTTGTTTGCTTGCTTATTTGTTTGCTTGCTTACTTGCTTATTTGTTTGCTTGCTTGCTTATTGGTTTGTTTGCTTGCTGACTTGTTTGCTTGCTTGCTTATTTGTTTGTTTGTTTGCTTATTTGTTTGCTGGCTTGCTTATGTGTTTGTTTGCTTGCTTGTTTGTTTTGTGTTTTTCGTTAGTGTTCTGATACATGAGCAAAAAGAAGGCTTGAGGTCGGTTTTTATCAGCTGTTTGTTTTGTGGTTTAAATCAGCGGTAACTACGACGATGGGCGTGGAGGAAACCTCAGTCATGACTTTCGTCGGTTTCAATACTATTATCAAGAGTTTTCCTACCCAGCCGAATTTGGTATCACCGCAAACACCCTAATACGTAATACTGTTTGTTGTTGGTTGTATGAGCGTATGCTTGCATGAATCGCGTATGTTTTACCTGATATGATGATGGCGATGAGTTGATTGATAGGAGGACAAGAACAACGCGAAGAGCAGCAAAACGAACTGGTGTCTATTGCTTGTTCCCATGATCGAACACGAACACACGAACAACCCATTATTACGTAGCCGAACATTGAATACTGACCTACACCAGAAAAACTTTCTTAGTGAAATGGGTACCTCGGTTTAAGAGCGCCCTAGATAAGAGCATTCGAGACTTAAAGAGCGGTCAAATCGGCTTGTCACGCCTTGTGACGCCTGTACTAAAACCTGGATGATGTCCAACCTGGGATAAGAGCGGTCAACCTCGTTCTTAAACCGGGATACCCCTGTAGGACGAAACGAAACACAAACATAGGCAAAAGCCTCCATCTTGAGTCATGCTCTCCTGTATATGTGGCGACGGTATTCGTGTGCGCCTCTGTGGAGTGGAGACAAGACAACATAATTGTTAAGGCGTTAGAAGGAATTAGTCCGTTTGACCACTGGTAGAAGGTTAGTCGGTCGCCTACCGAAACTAAGCCTTATGACATACCACGTACCTGGTACTGTTCACGAACGGATACTTAACGACACGCTGCTATCCCCCCTCCCCTCCATATTATATTGTTTTGCATTTCGTCCCACTAACAATAATGGATCGCCGCAATAGTGCCCGTTTCATTTGCAGCGTTCACACCTCGGACAGGTCATGATCTATAGATCATCTGGATAATCTAGATCCGATATATGTCTGTCGATATGATATTATTTGTTGTGCAGGATCTGTGTAGTACCTATGCAGCACAGATCCAACCCAAGAAATACCTGCTGTTTATAGATCATGCAGATCATTCGGCACCCACCCAGCAAAACGATGTCAAGATCATGCAGATCACATATAGACCAGGGATAAGTCTGCCCTGTATGACAAAGATCATTTATTGGTGATCTGATATGTCCGATCCGTGGAAACTTTGTTGCAGACTCACCTGTTGACGTCGAGGAAGAGACCGAGACCACCGAAGGCGATGCGGCCAGCGGTCTATTCAACAACGCCTCCTTTGCCAGGATCATCACCGCCACGCTCGCGGCTATCGGGCTCGCCCTTTACTAGGATCGCCGTTGCTACCTAAGGAGGTGGCCGCGGTAACCTGCCTTTTGTCGCGCTCTGAGTGAGCTTCCCAGCAGGGTGGCTTGAAACATACGGCCGAAAATCCGCTCGTGGTGGCGTTTCCTTCGGTGACCGTAAAGCCAGCAAATGTATCTGTTGTTTTGTTGTCCTTGACGATATTTCTCTCTACTCAGTGCTTCCTTGGCTATTGACAATAGAAAATAGGACCTACGGTACCCCCAAAAACCTACGTATATACTTCCCCCTATTTTTGTTAACAACATTCGGTCCTGTTTACTATGGTCCCCCGTAATAGCTAGCGTCATCACCGCTACGGTAGTGGCTGCTGGTTTTGCCGTTTGCTGGGATCGCCGTCACACGGTGGTGATGGTCGTTGAGCTTACCTTTTGCTGCAACCGGTGTCGCTCTTGCAGCGGCTACGGTATTGGCTTTTACCCTTTCAGCTTTCTGGAATCGTGCCGTCGGTGCGGCGATGGCTGTGGGGCTTGCCTTTTGTTAGGATCGCTGTCACTGTGGCGATGGCTATCGCGCTTGCCCTCCGCTAGGACCATGAAGGATACTTGTCGCGGCTATCGGGCTCGTCTTTATCGTGCCCTGAGCTCGACAGCAAGCAGTGTGCTAAGAAAGACGGAAACGAGATGTGTCGGCGGTTTGGTGTCCTTATGTAGCCATACGCGGTCACTGGGATTGCCAATGTCGCGCCATGAGCACCACACTACTACTGTAGTGTTGCTCAAAACAATTTTGAATGGTTATATCGAATGCAGTTTTGTGTCGTTGGGTAGCTGTACTGCTGGCTTGTGTGGAAGGCGCTGGCATTGGTAGTCCATCCTGAAAGAGAGTGTAGGGAGGGCGGGAGGCGACGGTATGTTTTGTGTCGTTAAGTAGCCACCGGGCTTTGGCCTTTGCCGCGCCCTCAGTTCCACAGCAGTGTCGCATGAATCCGACAAAATCGTGAATCGGCAGTTTTTTGCCTTTGTGTGGCCGTACTGCCGTGCGTGAGGCGCTGGCATCGGTAGTCGACACTTGAAGAGAGCATTGGGAAGCGGGCGGAGCGATTGTGTGTTTTGTGTCCTTGGATAGCCGTAACACCGACGAAATATCATCTGCAGTTTTGTGGCTTTGAGTAACCAAAAACGCAGCCACACCGTGCATGTTTTTGTCGCGCCCTTCAGGTCCGCCGGAGTTTTGCCCGAAGCCTGGTCGTGGTGGTTTTACCATCACCGCGCTGTGGTATTATTTACCATTTTTTAGTGGTTGTATTTTTTACTGAACACATCCTGCTACAATACATACTTATATCTGCTGACTTTGTGTGTCGTTGAGGAGTCGTACTGCGGTGTGCGGACGGCGCCGGTATCGGTAGCCCACCCTTGAGGGGAGCCCAGGGGGCGCGAGGGGGAGGGGGGGGGCGATGTAATGTGGACGCTACCAATACTGCGAGAGTGGCTGTGTATATACTATGATGATACCCAGGTACATACCCGGGTATGACCTATACAACTAAGTTTGGCACCCCGAGTATGACCAATACAACCAATAATATACCCGAGTATAATAGTACAGCCATATTTTGTAACCGGATACAAATCCAGGTATGACCAATATAACCATGTTTGGTTCCTGGGTCCATACCCAGGTACGGCCAGTATCAGGGTTGGTAGCCGGGTATATACCCGAGTATGACCAGTACAACCAGGTTTAGTATCCGGGTGCATACCCGAGTATGAGGTTTAGTACTCGGGTACATACCCGAGTAGGGCGTATACCCGAGTACGGCCAGTACAACGAACGAGGTTTGGTACCCGGCTATATACCCGAGTATGACCAACACAAACATTGGTACCCAGGTACCCCAGAGTATACGCCCTCCTTAACATACCCTTAGACGCATTCTACACTTGGGTCGCAGGTGCACTGGACCAGTGGTTGTACCGGAACCCATTGCGATTTATAGACTGCGCCCTCTTTTCAGGGGTAGTCCAAATTTTGAGGCGGGGCTCCCGATATTTCAAGGGGGGCCCATAAGTCAAGGCGGGGAGCCCATAACTCGCAGCAGGCGCCCCCCCACTCTCCCCTGATATTCCTTCCGACCTACCTGTAGTCTACGCCACCAATTAACAACTGTCGAGGAGAAGTATAAGAAGTTTAGGATGTTTTGTTGTGTTTCACAGTATTTGGTTAAGGGTTGTTTCGTTGAGCTGCGCCGATTTTGTTTGTTTTTCCCTCACAGCTGGTTGGTAGAAGTTGAGCTGCGCGCCGATTTTGTGTTTTTTTTCGCTCCCAGCTGGTTGGTAGAAGTCCTTCTTTGCTGTTTGTTTTGGCCGGTTTTTGGTTCAGTCATCTCCCTTCGACAGGATAACAAGAGGTTTAGTTAGTTGTTTTGCCGATGTTTGTTGTCACTCGATGCTCGTGGCGGGTTAAGAGCTTACTCCTAGGCATTCCCAGTTTTTTGACGTAGGCGGGGCAAGGAGGTGTGGGGAGGGACAGGATAAGAGCTACCTGGTAAGTTATTTTCAGTTTATTGATGCGAAACAGGCGGGGGACAGGGATGGGAGGGAGGGGGAGTTACGACGCGTCCTGCAATAAGGGTAAAACTTTTCGGGGAATGCTTTTCCCCCTGATTTTCGGGGCTGCTCAACCCAAAATCGTCGGAAGGCCATTCTTGTTTTGAATTATTTTTCGTACGTAGACCATGGGACTGTTTGTCGGGTTGCACGTTGAGTTTATTATGCCAAATCACTTACTAATAGTATGGAGCTCCTCAAGCGAGGCGCCTCAGAAACAAAAATTGGGTTATAATACTCATTAAAGTAGAATGCGTGTCTTATTGTGCTCCCCAATTAGTTTTATCGGGCTCGAAACAGCAATGGCAGGGCACCTTTGCCTTGCGCGTTACTTGCTACCATGGTACATGGTACGGTAGTAGTCCTTCCATAGCGCCGGTATATGCCAGCCAGGAATACCGGCACTACGGTGGCAGCCGGCACTACTTCGCGTACTGCCAAATCTGATTGCTCCCATCTGTGCATCTCTGCTAATACGCGATTTCACAGGCGCACTATAGCGGGTAACCCCGCTATTTGACCGGCGCTATAGAGGGACCTTTACCGTAAGGTACTTCTGTCGAAGCAACCCTTCGCGTCGCTCATCGACTTGGGGACATGATGCCACGGAGTGTCAGGTGTGTTGTATGTTTTCATCCCATTTATTCTGGGCGCCAGATATTTGAACGCACCAGCCGGTGTGGAAAGTAAACACAGAAGATTTCTCTCCACTTTTCCTCCTGCGGTTCTTGCCTTAATTTTTATCGCGAGAGGGGTCTAGCCGTCCCTTTCCCTCGTCAACATTTTCAGTCGAATTTTGTTTACTCGCGAATAAAGTATCGCTTTCCACGCTAGTTGCGAGTTTTTTCACTCCGGAGAGTTCCGAACCCGCAACAAAGCCTTCCAAAGGTGTACGAGGTGACCAGCTGAGCCACTGGGGACGCTATCTATCGCGTATCGACTTATTAGTAGTGGTAGAACGTTTTGGTGTAACTCGTTCTCGCTGATGACGCGTGCGAAGGCAGAAGCGGCACGTTTCACCGGAAAACATGCGCATACATTTCTAACTGGCGAGGCTCGTCGACCGAGGAAGAAAATATCCCCAGCATCATTCGAACGTTTTTCGACTTTCGTTCTGTGCCTTGCCCGTCGGGCTGTTTGTCGGGTTGCGCTTTCAAATCATTCATATTGCTAAACAAGAATGACATTCCGACGATGCTCATCCCGAACTCAGCGGATGGGGGAGGCGGAGAGCTCCTCATACGAGAAGCCACCGAACAGAGTATCACGCAGCTTGCAAAGATGAGTATCGACTATAAATTTGATCGAACTCACAGCTGACGTATGAAAAAGTTTTTTTTATAAAATAGTGCTACTACTGCATGATACCAGTGCTACTACTGCACGATACCAGGTAGCACGCGCGTCGACTACAGGTGACAGGCACAGTCCGGATGTGGGTGTGCACAGTGGCACCTTGCTTGCGTCGTGGGCGCCACCCTGCTGACCAAATGTCCCGGTTGACGGTCTAGTTGTTTTGTGACCCGTCAAGCACTCTTTGGACATAACAATGTGCTTTGTTGACGCGTGTTCGCTTCTTTGATAGGAGTATCGTTTTCTTTTACCGCGCCATCAATATATTTCCGGACTGACGGGAGGAACCATCTAATATCGTGGGCATACCGAGTGCGCCCTTTCGCTAAAGTTTTGTTAAATACCTAGGCCATGGGACCGTTCATCGCGAGCTGCGCTTTCGAGTCATCCCACGGTAGGGGTTACACTTGTTGGGGTCAGACGTTCCTGGCCGGTTGAGCTCCTGAAGTGAGGAACTACCGGTTGGTACATATGATCATTTTACGAGTGCGTTTGTTTTAGGAATAGCGGATAGAACTTTGATTCGGGTTGCGAGAAAAAAAAATCTTGGAAGTCATGTTTCGGGTGAGATATTGAGCTCCTCATGTCAGGAGGACTCATAAACTTATTGCTGCACCCCTACTGTGGGATGACTTTTTCGTTTGTTTCTTGATACCTTGATACCTTGATACCATGATTCCTTGATTCCGCTGGTTTGGTCGGGCGAGGTGTAAAGCTCGTTGAGTGGGGAGCCCCATCAAAATGTTTGGTGGGCCTCCACCACCATGAGTGGCATGCGTCATGATACACACTTTTAGAACACTACTATGGTTACTCGACAGTCCCCTGTCGGCCAAGGAGCACGCGTGCCGCCAAACGACACTGTTGTACTGCGTCGGAAGTTCCTTGGCAGCTGTATCTGTGGTGGCGGCATCAATCCCTTGCATGAGGCGCATGCACAACACAAGGCTGCCAGTATGTCTTGAGACTCAAAACTACAATATTGAGGTGCACCACCATTGGCTTTCTAAGGCTCCGCGCTGAAGCTTTATACCCCACCGAAAACCTGATTGGGAAATAATTAAACGTTCTCCCAGATGAATAATCCCATGCTGGCCTACTGTAGGTATACAACGAAAGTTATTCCAAAGACAGATTGCAACTCAGGCGATCGATTTCGGGCTAAGGACCCGTGCCACTCAGAAATCGATTCGGCGAAAACGTGATGCCTCTATCTTGGCACGCGTCCATGCGAAGCTCCATACCCCATTCCCCATACCCCATACCCCATCCCCAAGAGTAGAGGGCTTCTGTGAGATCAAGTTCATTCAGTCTTCGCGCGCTCTTTCCGCAAACAACGACAAACAATACGTGAGAAACGTGTACCAATAGGAGTATTGCAAATCATTTTTGATGCACGCGCTACACGGTGTAGAGGTGTAGAGGTGCACCGTTTTTGTTTCCGAGGCCCCTCGGTTGAAGAGCTCTACTACAACACTCTGCGCAAAAACCGATCATGAGAAAATTAGAAGTTCTCCCCGATGAACAATCCCATGCTGGCCTACTGTAGGTGCACGACGAAACAGGTTGCGAAAAAGAAGAACAACGTTTTGGCGGTTTTGGGTTAACCTCTTCGGGGCTTTAGAGGGGAAAATTGACGAACTAAACTGACGATTCCAGAATCGGTCGCACGAAGCAGCCGGGGACGCCGGCTAGGATGTGTGCTCAAAGCACAACGGTGGGAGGTATACGACACACGCATGGCATTATAATACTCGTACTGCTGCAGGCTCTTCCTGGACGGTTGATAGTGTAGCAAATCTCTTGATTTTGGCCGATCCAAACGGGCCTCAAAAGAGTTAAGGAGCCCCATCATTCAGAAAGCGTTTCAGCCAAAATGTGCTCCTACCTCTATTATCAGATCACGCGTCTTTTGGGCGATTCCTCGGTCTAGAGGAGGGTTCATTCTTCCTTCCCGTTGGGACGCTTATGGTACAATAGGGGCAGAACGTTTCCGCTACTAAAACAGTTCTGGCCTACGGGACGTCTTAGGTCCGTCTTATCGAAGAACATGAAAAAATCGTTTTATCATAGTTCGATTTGATTGTTTTAGAATTGAATTCAATTTCGTGAAAAATGCCTGAAACATACGACTCTGCTTCTTATCGCGGAATGGCATAGTGTGTTTTAGATTTCGAAGCACGCAAGCAGGTTCTCCCCGGAGCGCCGCGATTAGCGGCAGTTGTTTTTCCGGGCACCGCCTAGTAATAGGAGGTTTTGGCTTTAGGGGTCTCTTTGGTGGGCTGTCGCAGCCCCATCGCCCACGCGGGCAGCAGCGACTGGGCTATTGCATATAGCGATCGAACGTCTGAGCGGAGTCGTGATGCGGTACTTGGTCGTGTAACCTTGGAGCTGCAGGGGGACGAAACGCTAGGTTTGCGGTGGCCTCCAGTTGTTTTGAGGCGTCGCAGGTGGTCTAGGTTGTGCTCGTAGGGGCTTTCAGAGGTCGCGCTGTGGCTGCTCCAATGGTCCTACCTCTCGCAATGAATGGTGACTTCTCGCCTCTGAATCAGCCGACGACACGGCCTTGGTAAACATGTATGTGACGATTGATATCTCGAAACACGAAAATTGGTGTTCCATCGACATGAGCTAGTTCCTCAGTTATAGACCGCCATCAGTCCGAAGTAGTTTGACCAAAACGTGCCACCGCTATATTATCCTACTGGTGGCACTTTGCGTTATGTGTGTGGCAGGGAACGCAGCTTATTTTCGTCTCAGCATGTTGGCGGGGAGCCAGGGCTGGGTTGGAATGCATGCTACCACCGCGGCAGGGGTGTGCAACATTCTATTTCCGATGCTCCTCATTTGAGTACCTCCATACACCTCATCCAAAAAACGGATTGTTTATTGGAGAATAACAATAAAGTGGTACCCGATAAACAAGACCATGATAGCCGTGTTTCAAAGCAAGAACGAGATTTCAATGGTTTTCGGTTAAGTCACATGCTATGCGATGGAGGTACTGTAGCACGTTTTTGGCTGTGACGGTTTCTGAATGACGGGGCTCCTTAGCGATGGAGGTACTGTAGCACGTTTTTGGCTGAAACGGTTTCTGAATGACGGGGCTCCTTAACCAAAATCGTCCGGAATGTGTCATTCTTGTTTTGGAAGGTTATGTGTTTGTATACCTACAGTAGGCCGTACTGTAGGTGACGCATGCTCCTTTTATCGGTATAATAACACTATTATTTTTGTTCATGAGGCTCATCACTTTTGAGGAATATTATGTTACTCTATACTAATAGTAAGTGATTTTGAGTAGAACTGAAAGTGCACCCCGATGACCAAACCCATGGCCTAGGTATCAAAACATTAGAATTGCGAAACAAGAATAGCATTCCGACGAGGTTTGGTTAAGGAGACCCGTCATTCAGAAACACAAACGCCATAACAATCTACCTCTATCGGGGAACTCGTCTTCTTTCCTTATATGCACCGACCGTCATGAATGAGGCTGTTTGCTACGCAGCGCCAAGAAAAAAAGACGATCGAGCCTGTTCTTGAGTGCTGAGAGGCGTACAGCCCGTTGGGCGCATGCTGTGAATGCGGAAGAGGAGGGCCTCATTTGTTCCGAAGGTCCCCACTTGAGCAGCTCCATTCCTCATCTAAGTCTGAACTTTGACGAACAATGCTAACCTTACAATATCGACGGACAATCCCATCGGTGAGATGTGCAACTAGTAGAATAGGGAACGCAAACGGGGTTCCAAATACTTTTGATAGCTCCTCAGTGGAAATCATTTGGCCCAAAAACTGCTATACCTCTACCCTGGCACGCATCCTCGCGCGCGTGGACGTGTACGGTAGCGCAGAAGGAACATGCATAGGAAAAGAGGGAGAAAGGACAACATATGGAGTTAGTCATCCCACGGGAGGAGTGCAGCAATAAGTTACTTTGCTCCTGACATGAGAAGCTCAATATTTCACCCGAAACATGACTTCCAAATATTTCGTTCGCTCAGCCCGATCAACATTTATGTCCGCTATTAGTAGTCCTGAAACAAAGGCACTCGTAAAATGATCACACCAACCGGTAGTTCCCCACTTCAAGAGCTCAACCGGTTAGGAACGTTCGACCCCAAAAAGTGCAACCCCTACCGTGGGATGACTCGAGTACTACTGTAGATAAAGGCAAGTGCGCATAAAAGGGAGCTAGGCTTTGGACATAGGGTTCCTTTCAAATCCGTGCTGGTTTTCTTCTTTCGGGAATGTTTTGAGTGTTTAACTTCGAAGGTCATGCTGCACATTGTCGGAGGGCAAGCTTTACTATAATAATAGTAAATCAATAGGCGCTTTAGGGACAGTTTCTTCCTGACTATGGGGAACTACTGCTCAGTCACCTCACGGTACGAGTGCAGCAAAAGTTTCTGAGTTCCTATTAATAACACGAGGAGTTCAATGTCTCACCCGAAACATGACTTCGAAGACATTCGTTCGCGTCACCCGACCAACATGTCTATGCGCTAGTCCTAAACAAAATGTTTGAAAGCAATACAATGTCAACGTCGTCCGCGTCAAGCATGTCATCAAGTAGCTTAAAGCTATAAAAAAATAGACCGAGGAGGGTGGAGTCCAGGTGGGATGGTAGTGACTCCCTTCGGTCGAAATTGTCCGCGAGTACTAGTGGCAATAACTGGGCTGGTAGGTTTCTCGTGGCTCCCTTCGGTCGAAATTGCTTGTCGGTCCGCGTGTGTTAGTGGGTCTGCGCTGGTAGGTTGCTGGTGGGAGCAACCCGAAAACGTTTGGTATGATTATTAAGAATAATAATACTTACGGTCTTGACATCTATCGTTCGTCAGCATATAGGTCACGTGTCATAGGTCTGCAATGAATTGGGTATTATAATTGTTATTAGTATGCTTGCCATTCGACAATGTGCAGCATGAGCTTCAACGTTGATCACTCAAAACATTCCGGAAGGAGAAAACCACGGAAACAAAGGA
>JBBMKB010028007.1:0-16697 GCA_037833945.1 Alaria marginata | reverse complement strand
ACACAGCTTGCGAAGTGAGTTTCGACGAAATCCTCGATCTCACAGCTGGAGTGTTTTTTAATTTTTTATAATATATACTATTAATAGGTGCAGTACACAAACAAGCTAACCGGTTAAATTTACCGGGGAAATTTATTGACCAAGGAGGACATGAGAATAAATTACAGCACTAAATTACCGGATGGTGTCATGCAATATGCAAGGATGGACCATGACACGAAGTAAGTTATTACAAGTTTGTTCCGGCTGACGCCGCCCGCTCAATAAAGCGAGTCCAGAACCTTTGTAATTGGCCGCAGTGCATTATTATTAGTCGATGACGAAAAAGGGTCGTAGCTTGATATTATCGGCGGCGTGGTGAAATAACCACGCCAGAACCAAACACTGGCATATGGCCTGCATTATATATAGCACACCTACAACAGTGACCGAACGCAGCCGATCTCATACTAAATAAACACAACCGCGATCATGTAGGAACGCCAAACCCCAACGTTACACCATGACATAGCACACCGTTCTGACAGAGGGCAATCTCATACAACGAAAGCACCAGAACAGACATGCGAAAACTATCATCCCCAAAACCCAACAATTCACCTGCAATCCCACACCGAAACCAACAGCGTATCAAACTGCGTGTTACCGGCACCACGCCTCAAAACCCAATGCCGCAATAACTCAAGCCTCATCCCTTCGAACCTTGTCCCATTGCCGCCGCCGAAAGTACCCCCAACAATCACGGAAAGAACCCGAGCCAATAATGTAAAAGCCACCGTCACGCCCCAGAACCCAACAACCCACCGGCATGATATATATAGCACACTGTTTCAAGGAAATCCCGCACCATTTTATGGAAGGCAACACTCCACGAACAACCAACAACTCAAACTACCGGCACCATGCATCACACCTCAGAACCTAAAACAAAATAACAGCGACGGAAGAACTTATGCCCGTACTAAACATAACAGTCACCACTCCTCAATACCATCCAACTCAATCAATATATAGCAACACCAAACAAAAACGACAACGATAAAAAGAACCATACCACGTAACAGTCACCACGCCTTAATATCATTCCAACCCAATCAATATGTAGCAAACCATGGAATCCAGTATGGAATCCAATACTATTCCAGTAACCTGCTTAAATCCCACCTCAGAACCCAAAACAAAACAACAGCGATGAAGGAACCCATCTCCATACTAAACATAACAGTCACCACGCCTGAATACCATTCCAACCCAATCAGTACATAGCACACCATTATCAAGTGTGACACTTTATTCACACGACCTGACCTATGTGTCAGAGTTAAAAAAATGAAATGACGGAACGTCTCAACGACTGCTTCAAGGGAAAATTCCCCGGGGATCCTATTAACTGAGTTTGATTGATATTGTTGAAATAATGAAGCCCTGTCGTGGACTGATTGATCGAACAAAATTCTGAGAGCTATTCAAAACCGAAGCTGTGTTAGTGGACCGGGGGACCAGGATGTTTTGTGAAAATTGCTCGCAGACGTTAACTCATCCGTGAACGAGTGGATTCTTAATGTTGGAAAATCGAAGCCCTGTCGTCTCGATTCGAACTATTAATGCACCAAACAAAACACTAAAACAAGTGTCCTCGTGGCGGTCATAATGAAATTCACGGAACGGCCTTTGAGAGGCTGTATTCAATCACACTGTGAGAAGGGCTCTGGGCACTTTCGCGCCGAAGCTAATCGATAACAGGTTTTATATATTGACCGAATACTATGAAGGGGTGTTTGAAAAAGAAACATATGGGTCCTAGTCAAAAGTAAACTATTTTTACTGAATATGATGAAGGGATGGAAATGGAATGTATGAATATATATATATATATGTATATATATTCAATATTAAGGCGGACTATAACGTGAAGTATACTTTCATGTGTACTATTAATAAATGCTTTGAAGAAAGGCCCAAGGATGGACCATGATAAAAAGTTTAACGTGTTTACTGAATTTGATGAAAGGATGAGAAACAACTCCGAGTAGGACCATAACATGAAGGGACATCGTTCCCTGAATGTTATGAAGAACGGATGGAAAATAAACAATATATATATTTTTTTAACTATTTAGGGGGACCATAACATGCGACATACTCTCAGGGCACTGAATGTTATAAAGAAAGACCGAAGAATGGACCGTGATAGAGAGTGAACACACTTTACTGACTATGATAAAGGGATGAGAAACGAAAATAGTAGTAATTAGTATCAAGTTCGAGGAGGACCATTTCACGAGGGGACTTTGTTTACTGCATGGACACAATTTACGATATAGGTTCACATTTTGTTTTCGGAAGCTCCTCACTTGAGTAGATCAGTACCCTCACCGAAAAAATGACGTTGAGCAAACTGAAAGTGCAGTCCTCTGAACAAACCCATGGCCCATCTATACAAACAAAGCATATCGAAAAATCTAGAATGACATTCCGACGAGGTTGGGTTAAGAAGCCCCGTCATCCAGAAACTAAAAACGCAAAAAAGTGCTGCCTCTATCGTAGAACGCGTCAATGCTATGAAGAAAAGAAAAAGGACGGACCATAATAGGAAGTGAACAGCGTTTACTGATTATGATGAAAGGATGGGAAATAAAAGTATGAATACAAAACAATAATAATGCGAGGAGGACTATAACATGAAGTGAACTTATTTTACTGAATAGTATGACGAAAGGCCACAGGATGGACCATGATATAACACGACGAGCGAAAAGTTGACGTGTTTGGTGTGATTTGGTTTTTTCATTTGTTACGTATCGGGTAGGACGAACAGATAATATATATGAAGTTGACCAGGTACGTCACACCATGCCTTTTCAAAACAATACCATTGTTGTATTGGCTCAGGTGGTGATTACGGTGAACAAGGAGATTGAACTGATTCGGAGTACAATAGTCCGGAGCAGATGAAAGGAGTGCGAAGGGAGTACCACCAGATTCAAGAAACGACTCGCAGAATACAAGGCACGCTTGTTGAACCAGAAAGAGAGATCAGATACCATAAACGCATTGCAAAAATCGGAATTGAGATTTGGCGGTGTAAACGCGTTCAAAAGTAGGCGGAAATTGTAACAGGAAAGGCTCTGAAGTGTGATGGAAGGAAGGGAAGTGATGGCATCTTAACGTGAAAAACATTTGATAGAACAGCAATTTGGTTGGAAAGGGTTTCATGATATGGAGCGTCTGATGCTTGTGGTTAAGCACGGTGTGCCAGTCGACGTTATCGAGGGTGGTATAACTTGAACGCAGAATTGCAGTATGGGAACCATTCGAGTACTTGACAGCATGGTGATCTTCTACCTGAGAGACTCATTTAAAATGCTGTGAGTGGTCGTGTGTTGCCGTTACATCGGTCAGTAGCACATACGATCCGAGGGCTGAGACTGTCACCGTTGGCGGTGGTAGATGAACGACGAAAGTCGAGAGTAATTTTGGATATATATGACAGTAGGAGCAGGAGTGAAGAAAGACACAGAATCGACAAAGCACCTTAGTGTGATTTGGGGGACGCGATATTCAGATTGTTTGCGCCAACGTATGCTCGTCGAGAGTACATTGGCGCCGAAGTACCCATTCACATCTCAAAAATGGACGCGAAAGACGGTATTAGAAGAGTTCACATCGAGTGGGAAAAGGCGCCAATTGTTTCATACGTATTAGGGCAGTACATTGTCATTGATTGTATGTTGACTTTCGGATAGGGCAGTACATTGTCATTGATTGTATGTTGACTTTCGGATGGCGTCCGTCACCCGGGTCGTGGACCCTGATGGCTGCAGCAATGTTGCATTCACAACCTAACACTGACGTTAATACAGCAGTGGTTTAGCGAGACGCGCGGTTGAAAGCAAAATATGTTAATGTTTTGGTGCCTGCGGAAGAGTTCAGTGCGACGCGTGCTGATTATGGTGTTGGTGTTATACCAAAACTACAGGGAAACCCAGAGGTGGAAGTTTATGCTGAGATGTTCGTCGACGATATGTTGAATTTGGAAGAATGTGAACGTTGAAATGAGAGCCGACTAATTACAGCGACCTAAGGACGTTTGGTGGTTCGAATAAAAATCAGGTGCCTGCTATGTCTCAAACGAAACTGACATATATATGGGGATATGTGCCAAGAAGTATTGGCTTTTGATATTGACTCCCAACGAATGAAGATAAAACTGCCGGAACGAAAACGTTTGGAGATGTTGCGGATGTAGCAGAGGTGGCCGTCGACTAGCGTAACTGCAACTGCAAGGGAGATGTGGAGTTTGACAGGGAAACTACGTTATGTGGCAAAGGTGGTGAGGGCCGGTCGTTTTTTTGTGTGGAGGTTACTACTGATGGTAGGACTCGAAGGCCAAAACAAGAATGGTGACACGGAATTAGCTGCTGTCCCAAAGGGCTCTATTATTGTATTATTAGGCCAAGGGTTTCACGCGGACTTAAAGCGATGGAAAAGGACTCTAGGCGAACAATATTTGGTTGACGGGGTGTCATTGTATTCCCCTTTTTGTATCCTTACGCAATGGGTCCCGGAACGGCACTGGTTTTCAGATGCTATCTAGTAATGTGCGGTTGGGGGGTTCGCGCAGAGACATGAGTATGGCGGCGCTACGATTTAACTGACGAAGAAAAAAGTAGGTCCGTGGTGGGGGGAGGCTGCGCAATGCATAATACCATTTCAGTTAATTTGTTGAAATTGCTAGCAATGGTAATGGCAGCGTACATACTGATAGTACATAAGTCGGACCACTCGAACATTGTGGGAGTGATGCTCGGGGACAGCGTGTCGTCGGCGGTGACGTGAAAAAATAAGTGCGGGGGAACACGAGAACCAAGAGCTGCACTTTTGATGCGATATTTGGGGAAGATAGAAATGCGCGCGGGTTGGTGCTTCAAAGCTGCACATATTCCTGGAATAGAAAATGTGTTGGCTGACGGTATTTTGAAGTGGCCCCGGGAAACGAGTAATTCGCGATTGTCTTCCCTTTACCCGTGCGACAATTGGCAGGAGGAAAATTTGGGGAAGAGTGGTGAGACGATGCGTTAGGCAGACTTGCAGGCTTATTTTCGACAACCGAAGTGGATCGGTCGACTAACGCCACTTATGAAGCTACCTGGTGGTTGTGGACGCAGTGGAGATTAGTGGCTGCACATAGAAGCGTATATTAGCGCATGGAATTGGGAGAGGAGGCAGTAGCGAGGAAAACCGTCAAATATACATGGCGCGTCTGTTGTTCTCTCGTGGAAATAAAGCATCGACGGTAGAAGGGAAATGGGTAGCTGTTTAGCATTTTCATCGACGTGTTGGGATATAATTGCCGATGAAACATTTCGTCGCAAAATCTGTGATGGCAGGTATTGCGAGGGAGAGCGCACTGAAAGGAGAACCTCAACGGATTCGGCGTCCTATATCGTGGGATATGTAAGAGCAGGGCTTGCCGATGGTTCCAGAGTGGGGAGCAGGGGGGAAAATGATGTGGTTGATGCTAGGAAACAAATATTTCTTTGTGGGCCGTGCGTCGGAGATGTTTTGTTCCAACGACGGAAAAACTCACGAAGATTTGGGTGTACCGAGAGGAGATGTGTCATTTTTTTGTGATATGGTACAAACAATTGTCAGCCCCTGGCTTGTGGAGGTGCGCGGATCGTGTCTAAACTTGATTTAGAGGGTCAAACGGAGATCAAAAGAGATACGGAGACGTGGTATCACTCAAACAAACGGTGGCAGGTGCAAGTGCCTTCAACTGGGAGATCATTCCGCCGTCTGTTTCTCATGTGACAGGCGAGGTTAGGGCTTTTGAGGTGATGCTAGAACTGATGTTGTCGTATCCTAATTTGATACCGAGTTCCCCTCTTCTTGCTACATATGCGGACGGAGATAGGTGGAGAGTGTGGACTCGAAACTAGGCCACAGCGTCATTGAGGGATTTAGTGGGGAGACAAGGAATGATACCGGGGGAGTTTGCTTTGCATTCGGGCAGGATTGGGGGAGCAACGAGACTTGCAGCAGGAGGAGGAGGAGTATCCAAAATGGCAACTCAACGTCAGTGGAGATAGAAGAGTGACGCTTTAATTATTTATGTGAGAGCGACAAGAGAAGAGGAAGTGAACATTTCAAGGGTCTTAGCCCCTAATGCAGTGGCCGGAGGAATATTTATGTAAGAGCGACAAGAGAAGAGGAGGTGAACGTTTCAAGGGTCTTAGCCCCTAATGCAGTGACCGGAGGAAGTCAGACGGGACAGGGGCCTAAGTGGGAAGGGGGGAAAGTAAGACAACAATATTCATGGGGGGATGTCGGGGTAGCTTAGGTGTTATGACATGTATAGTGGGGGAATACTAAAGAAAGTGTCGTAAGGTGGGGTTAATGTTACGTATATGGTCTACTGTAAGAAGTGGTAGTATATATCGGGTGTGGTTGTATATGTGCAAGTTTGTGTGTGGATTTACATTCAACACGTGTTAATAATAATTCAAGGTTAATGAGCAAAGCAAAGTGGAAGATTGAACGACGGAAATTTGGAGGTTGTGAAGAGGTACTGAATCGTTGGCAAGATGGGAAAGAGGGGACAGGGAACTTGGCTAGAAATTGAAAGAGTGTCAATTGGTTGACGTGGAGAGACAGAGGCAAGGAATAGGTAAGAGAGACAGAGAGAAGACCTTTAGTACGGGACTCTACGTAAGGATGCGTGCAAGCAGGGGTTTGATATAGGGCTGGAGGTCGGCGAGTTGAAAGGACAAGCCGCTCACACCCTCCCTGGGGGGTTAAAGTAAGGTATATCGTCTACGTAGGAAGTGGTAGTATATATGGGTTGTTATTGGGAAATGGACTTTGCAGTCCACTAGTGCTAGTTGATTCGTAGTCACTACCAATGAGTACACCAAGTATCTTATTCTAGATGCGGGGACTTACAATATGCGGAGAGACTTGGTTTATTCCTTCTCACTGCTGCATTGTGTTCAAGTTGTAACTACTGTAGCTTACTACCATAAGTACCAGGAAACGTTGCAGGGAACATTGCAAGGAATGTTACTATAGGACGGACTGTCGGTCAGCACGACAACCCGTATAGAGTACATCTACCCGTAACATGGGTATTGTCCCGAGATGATCAGGTGACGGCCTCGCCCACCTCGATCACTCCTTACTATTTCTCCTTAGTTCTTCTCCTTACTCCTCTTCTTCTACTTCTTCTCTTCCTTCTCTTTTTTGGTGTCTACCTTTTGGCCTCAAGCGCCTTTTCCAAACTATCTTCTCTTTTCTTCTCATCACAAGTGATCTTCACAGACACTTCGGTGCCACTCTGCAGCTCTTATCACAGTGTCAGAGCCTCGACACGCATCATTATTTTGACAGGTTATGAGCCTCGCCCATTGATCACCACTTCGACCTGCACCAAGCGACGGCGTCCTCCTGAGTTCGCCACGCGTTTACGAGGAGTTCGAGGAACGATCTGCATTGTCCTGAGTGCGGGGGGATTTTGGGAATTTCTTCTAAAACCAAGATCAGCTTCGACACAGACGCATCGCATCGACTACGTAAGGAATATTCGAGAGAGGAAACTGCTTTCACGCTCCGTGCGCGAAGCAGGTACGGAAACTGCTCGCGCTATCACGCGCTTAGCAGGTAAGGAGTCCGGTTTCGCGCTATCATACGCGCGAAGTCGTCATTAAAACCGTTTCTTGAGGCTACCACGTAGTACGAAGTACGTACAAGTATTCGCCCTCGTGTAAATGTTCAGAATAAGACGAGAAGACCAAACAAACTGCAACGTACAGCAAGGTCGTTGGCAAATCGGCTAATCAGCCTAACGACGGGGAATCATCCTCAGCCTAAACGGGGCTCTCTCAAGCATCGACTTCTTACGCTTTCACGCTACAAGGCACGTGTCAGACTTGGGGAAACGGAGTACTACGCTTTACGAAACCGTTTTCACGTTTTCACACGTAGAAGTATGTTGCTAAACCGCTGTCACGCTACTATGCATACAACACGGTCTAAAATGCTTACTAGCTACTAGCTATCACGCAAGCAGCAAGTAAACGACCATCATCACGGAGACATATCTCCAAACTCATACATGCGTCACGGGTTTTTGCTCTTAGCAAAGACGCGTCTAGACGTACGTACAGCAGTAATGACCAGCTCAAGCTGCAGACAGCCAGGTTATCGAAATCAACCTTACTTTTCATGCATGAGATCGATAGGAATAAAAAACGTTCCCTTGTACCCAAGCACTCTTGGTGCAACCTGAATCTTACGAACCAACACCACAGCAGCACGTTAACGGTTCTCCGGGGGACAAAGCGCGGCACTAGCTGTTACCTTCGTTTTGGTCTACAACAAGGCCAGCTCATCTTCAATTGCAGTGCTCCAGCCAGCACCACCATCCACAACGCGTACATCGCGGTCGTCTTGCGGGAAAATACGTCGTATCGTGAGGGAATAGGAGTCGTTTTCATCGCAACACTTGCAACTTCAACGCCCACAACTATACTCGCACAACGGTAGTAGTACAAGTATCTGCAATAGCTGAAACGTCGACTTCTACAACAGCAGTACCTGCCACGGCTGGAGCAACGCCATCCATAACAACAGAGACCACCACTCCAGCGACCACAACGACAACATCTCCATCGTCCAACAGGGGCTCGCTTACCTGACGACACCATGTGGTACTGATGAAACGCAGCTACCAGTACCGGGCAATTTCTCCGAAATTGGGCTTCATGCCCTAATTGTTCCAGAACAAGACAAGGACTCATCGCCGACCGTCAGCTCAAGCAACTCCAGCTCTTTTCCTCTTATACCCCGGCATAGGGGCAAGCCGCGTACCTAGACGGTTTTGTTCGCACAACAGTGATACCTTACACGATTATCGAGTCGCCGGGCCCAGAGCTGCTGGAGAGTTACTCCGATGTCAGAGGAGGGTCAACTTCTTCGACAGCGGTTTACAGATATTGGGATAGGGATCAAGAACGCTGCTGGGAGGGCGGCGTCGGAAAGTGAGCTGCTTCGGCGGCAGAATGAGGAGGTGAGGGCGAGGCTGGTAGCATCACCCGAGAGAGTTGTGACGGTAGAAGCTCAGCAGCGGCATGGTTGGGCTTGTAACACCAGACGTAAGTGGTACCAGCTCCCCCCACCCTCGCCACCAGGCGTGTCGATTGGAGGATTCTACAAGTGTGAGCGTTGTGGCACCCTCGGGCATAACGCCGCGATTTGCAGAGGGGCTAACGCCTGTGTCGAGGGGCGTGCAACACTTGTGGAGTCTACGGCCACATGCAATGCCTGTGGACTCTACGGTCACATGGAAGTGCCACACTGTTGCACCTACCCGCATGCACTCCAATATGCGGTTTCGTGGCGGTGGCGGCGTTGGCGTGCCGCGAGTGATAAGACGGTCTGAAGAGGAGTATGGTGGGGCCGGGCCATAGCCACAGCAACAGCAGCAGTATGGCGGCGCCGGGCAACAGCCGCAGCGACAGCAGTAGTACGGCGGCACCGGACAGCAGCAGCAGGAGTCGCAGCGACAGCAGCAGCAGTATGGTAGCGCCGAGCAGCAGTCACAGTGACAACAGCAGTATGGTGGCGCCGGGCAACGGCCGCAGCGACAGCAGCAGTATGGTGGCGCCGGGCGACAGCCGCTGCAGCAGCAGAAGTGCAGAGTGGCGGAGCTTGCTATTACTGGTGTTGTTGTTGTTTAAGCAGAGCAGCAGGAACCTACGCGATCGCAATCGCCGCGGGTAAGAAATTCTGAGTTCCTCTCACGCTCCCGCGAGCTGCGTCGCCGGTTCAACATCTGCCCATACTAGTATGTAATGTGAGGAAGCCATTCACTGCGTTCGTATGTTTCAGGGTGTTCAACCCGGTAATGGGACAACAAGGGTGCTCCACTTCTGCGTGCGATCTATTATACGAAGTATGATATTTTGCCATAACAATCATGGACAGGAATCTAAGGACATTGCCCGAAGCTGACGGGGAAACACTGCTGTGATACATGGTCAACCGTTTTGCTGACGGGGAAACACGGTGACGCATGGTTTAACGCCCCCTGGTCTCCAGACTGCACCGTTCTGTCGCCACAACCGTGCCGCACGAAACTTCGCAAACGAGCGCGTAATCGCAAGGGCGGAAGGACAAACCAAAAGGCAAGCGTTTCGAAGAAAGGGAATAATCTGTTCATCGCGGAGAAGCGAAGAGCGCTTAGTTTCTATGGCAATACCACTGATCGCAACCCCGTACAACACATCAACCGCGACCATGGTGTATTTTGCACTTTGAAAATCTGGTCAAATGGATTATGGTGGTTTGGAGCTGGGGGACCTTGAGTTCGGATGTGATATCCGGAGAGCTGGCTGATACTACTTGGTACGAGGGTACACAGACCCTAGGTGCTATTTTGGACTCCGAGGATTGCGGGACCTCATTAAACGAAATTGTGGAGAGTGTCTCGGCGGTATTCAGTTGAGACGTGAGGTAAGCACTTTGTCAACTGCTGCCGATCGGGAGATGAGGTAAGCGTTTCCTGTCGGTGTTGCAAGTAGGTGCGGTTGTAATACTTTGACCGTGAAAGGTGAGCACCCGTCAAGTTATTGTCGAACGGGTCAGCGAAGGTAAGCGCCTTGTCCTGGTCTTTTTGGCAAGAAAGGCGTGTATTTGTTGTTGTGTATGGTATGGGTTAGTGAGAGCGACAAAGCCACTCAGGAGTGATGCTGGAGGGAGTGCCACGACCAGGGTGGTCGGACACTTGTGACAGTGGCTGAGAGGGTCACTCGATCACGGACCCTCTGATGACTCGCGCAGCCAAGGGGCCGTCGAGAGGATGGGAGGGTGGCTTGACGTGGTAATGACAGAACTCTGCAAGGGATCGCCCAGATGGTGGGGCGAGTACGTAGAGGCGGCTTGCTAGATCCAACGAACAACGCTGGACTCACGCCTCCTCTCGGGCGGACCGCCGTTCCGGATACGGTTTGGCCGCGACGCGCGCGTCAACCTAGACACTCTTACCCCTACGCTGGACGGCGACGCCTTCCGCAAAAGACCCGGAGTTGTTGTCAGGGGAAGAGGTCCGGTACAGCTTCACCCGTTTGCAGTTGACATATTTCACGCCCTTTAGGAAACATACAAAGGCCCGGATTGCCGCCCCAGACCTGAATCGACACCATCGAAGGGAGAGTATGACTCGGAGTTGGGCACGAAAGCGCTGCGTGACTTCCCTGCAGGCACCCTGGCAGGGAGATCGTTCGAGGGAGCCGATGGAGTGAGCCGCGTGTTCGTGGGACAAGTGTGTCACTGCCAAGGACGCCTGCTTGGGGCCGACGATAGTAATGCGTCAGGCAGGGGGATGTTATAGCTACGGGCACCAGGAAAGCGCCGTAGAAAGCAGGGTTATTCTGACATACGTGATGGCTGACCGGACCAGCATCGCGAGTAGGGCACGTGGTGTAAAACGGGGACAAAAGGCTGTCGGACGGCTCCTCGTTGATCCACATGTGAAAAAGGGAGGTACGACCCCGGCGTGGGACGCCTCCCGAAGAAAATACGGGACTCGGATTCCCCCCTGTGTCCAGGTGGATATCCAAATGTCCTGTTTCTTTTCGCCTAGTGGGTCATTCCCACTACCAAAGTAAAGAAATGAAAGTTATCATACTTCCCTGTCCACCGCCCAGTGTACACACCCACCGTGCTATCACACGTGCTTGTCGACCCTCGTCGCCCCAACCCGCCTGTAGTCCATATGTCAGTTAACCCCGCGCCGTTACCTTGGAGACACCAACACTGACGGCTGTGGTCATCTGCCATATCTGGGTGACTGCTACGGGCTTCTTGAAGTGAACAACGCAGCGAGCAAGGTGAGTGGACTAGAGAGAGATGCCAAAAAGCATGACGCTGATGTAACAAGAGCACAGCGAAGCAGCGATGAAAAACGAGTCGTCAGGTGATTGCTGTAATAGATGACTGAGACCAGACTAGACATGCACAATAGGTAGCCTCAGCTCGGGTGATGATGCTTCGGTTTGCGTAGCACACGCACGTAGCGCTCGTACCACAGCAGGTTCCACCGAATCGAGCACATGTCGTTTGACAGGGGGGGTCAACAAACCCCGGACAGAAACACTTGAAAAATACATTGATTTTTTTGCATTATTTCTTTGTTCTTTCTATATGCGCCGCTACTAAAACCTAGCCTGAGCCCTGATGAGACCTGGCGACCACATGTCTCTGCAGTGTGTCTTTATGGATAGTGCCATTTTCGGCAAAAATATAGGGCCCGTTGGAGTAGTAACTTACAAACAAAACCTTCCAATATATCTGTCCACAGCTGGAGCAGGATTTTATGTACGTATGAGTTTCATGTTTTCGACAAGATCACAGACATGATGACAGACAGGAGAGCACAACCTTACGACCGTGCCGCCCAGCAGCAGTAGCAGGCAACAGTATGTGCCTGTGGCGTATTCTCGATATACTGCGGCAAGTTGCTTTCGCCGGAGCCTGTCATTTGCCATCAGATCATACCACACCTCTCTGCTGTTCTGCTGTGCTGCTGGGTGCATGTGTTTATTCATGGTGCCACTGTGGACAGAAAAATAGAGACCGTTGTAGGGTTAGTTCGCATACAAAACAATCCTTACGTTCCCGTCCGCAGAGGCAGGTTTGTACGTACGTAACAGTTTTAAAATTGTGTTTGCCAAGATCACAGATATAATGACAGACAATAGACAACGCGCGGTGAGCTCAACCCGGCAACGCTGCCGCCCGGCAGCAGCAGCAGAAGCAATAGCAGCAGTAGCAGCAACAGCAGCAGCAGCAGCAGCCGTAGGCCACACCATGTGCGCGTGGCCTTTCCGCGCCATATGGCAGCGAGTTGCTTTCAGGCAGCGGTAATGTCCTTGCGCCACTCCCCTAGGCACTTTCCGGAGGGGGACCTTGTATATCACAGTAACATCGTCTTCGAATCGCCAAGCGGCGCGTTTTCGCGCCGGCCCCGCCGGCCTTCCCTCGCTGCCGCCGGGCCCGGCACCGCGGGGAACCGCCCGGGGAGCACACCCTCGAGGCCCCGCGCTCACGAAGCCCAAAACATACCGTCAGTTGAAAGGGAGTGTCCCGGCGCCCATTCCCGCTCCGCCATGCCGGGCAGGCCGCCTGAAACCCGTTCCGCGCACTGCTATGTGCCAAAACAAAGTCATCAGAAAAAAAACAAGTTCAGAGCGCGCGTGAGAAACACCCCGCCGCTCGCACACATCTGCTCCTGAACAACTAACCCCGATTGACTTGCCCCGTGTGCCATGCGCTTGTCCTGCTGCTGTGGTTAGTTTATTTTATCGGAGCCTGCGATTCTACATCCGACTGCACCACCTCTCCTCTGCTGGTTGCTGTTGCTGCCTGCCAGGTACCGGTAGGTTTTGTTTCCATATTTTTGCGATCCAGGAAACCATACGAGTCTTGATGTACGATGGCTCCTGCTGCCCTGCTGTTGTTGTGTGTGTATGTGCACCTACAAGTACAGCGGTGCTGCTGCTGTTGTCGCTGCTGATGATTCCCACCCTCTTGCCTTTGAGCTCCTTCGTTGATCGGTCAGGCTTTCACGTTGTGGTGCTCCTTTTTCAAAGAAGCTACGCTGCTCATTTTATTTCATGAGCACATTACTTTACATGGTTGAACTGACGTGTTTTAGTTTCTCTATTGACCAGCACCAGGTACCATTTTTGCGTTTTGCTTTTTATTTCGAGTCTGTCGTGTTGTCACACTGTTGGTCGTGTAGAGTCCTCTTGCCTCAACAGTCTCTCACCCTCTTCTTGCCGTTCTGCTCGATTATCGATCGGTCAGGCTTTCGCGGTGTGTTGCTCTTCTTCAATAGCTATCACGCTGCTCATTGTTTTTGGCATGACCACATACATCATAGTAGGCTGAAAGGTTCCGGCTTCTCTCTCGACTAACACCATCATCAGGTATCCCTTTTGTTTGCGTTTTGCTTCTTGTTTTCGACCCACGAACACCGACGACGCGAGAATCCTAATGTACGAGGACTGCTACTACCGTTGAACACCGCATGATGATTAAGTGCTGAAGTTTGCAGCTAATCTCCCCGTTCCTGCCATCTCTACAACTTGGACACAACCGAACACATAGCGCAATAATGCACGGTCGAAACATTGTCGCTTTGCTACGATGCTGCATGACAAATCGTATTTTTTCCCGTTAATACGACCGACCCCAAATGTGACATCACCGTCGTCACGACAAAGTATCTTGCTCTACAAGTACCAGTTTCTTCTATATTAACTTACAACACGTTTCAATATCCCTATCCAATGAAAACGGTACCAGTGGTCTCGTAAAATCAGGAATACTATGAGGTGGTAACAGTTTTCAATCCTTGCCGGAGCAACTGATGACGCGCCGTTTCTCATCGCCCCGCTCGCTGTTCTTGACGATGACGATCACACGATGCTTGACGGTGGTCGTTGAAACCGAGAACAAAAGAGTCCCGTCATCAGATACCGCCGCAGGGAGCCTGATTGCAAACAGTATTGTCTTCCGGTTGATAACGTTAGTGCTGCAACTTAGTCACACGACGCCCGCTGCGGTTTCGGCCACCTTCACCCCAACTGTTGCTCTGTCCTGTTTGCAGCCGGTCGAAAAGCAACCACAAGGAGCGGGGGAATGAGGGCAGCGTGTGGAGGTCATCATCAAAACATAACGCGTGCGTGAGGTATATCCGGTACAGCCCACTCATCCCCAAACAGGTTGGGGGGGGGGGCTGTTGTGCGTATGTGTCGACGGGGGTATGAAGGCTCACTGAACTAGGTACAAATATATTCGAATACAATTACTACCTATCGCTTCCATCCTTACGGATGAGCGCAGTCAGAAGCATGAAGTAGCCTACCAAACCATTGTTCCACATTCCCTATCCATTGCTCACTTGTGACCCAAATACTCTGTCGATACCCCCATAACGGCACGTCTCAGGCAATGACAGCATCGAAACGTGGGCTAGTGCGTCAATTTAACGCACTCTGGCCGATGACCCAGCCATCTTTTGCAGTGTTTTTACGTCGGAAAATGCGCGAGCACCATCCGTTCCCTGTTCGCGACCACAGCACCAAGAACACTCTTTCATAGACCTTCAGGGTGGTATATCGCTGGAGTGTTCCTCGGGGGCATGCCAGCCGGACGTATCGACTCCAGTGCGGAGTTGCAACGAAGGCGTGCTGCCAGTTGGGCGCGGTGGTATGGCCATCAGGCGGGGCAACAATTTATGTGGCGGGAGGGAACACAATGAGCTCCATGGCTTCTTCCTGCTTGTCCCACACAAGGATTTCCCGCATGGTCATAGTTGTCGCCGGGGACAGCGTCACGCACACCAACGCCACCTGAGGCTGCGCCTTGCCGCATTGATGGTGCTGCCCCACCCCCGTATCCCCAAGAAACACAGCTGCTGTATCCGGAGCCGCAGGTCCCAGCACCGCTCCCGAAACCCGCCGTTGACGCAGCGGGGCGCTTCGTTGGAGGTTGCTGCAACCCGCCCGGTTGAACACGCCCCCCCTGGTAGAATACTTCTGGCGCCGATACCCCGTGCACAGGAATGCGAATACGATACAATCGGCAAAAGCTAAATTGAGAGCAAACGTGATGTTTGTGAGGAGCACAAAAGTTTAGCGATCAATCGAACTCAGGGCACGGCCCGTTCGCCCAAGGAAATGTCGAAACGTCGTCCCGCCCGACTCCCGCACCGCCGCATCTGTCCCAACGGCCATGATCACCGTTGCGACCTCCTTCTCTTCCGCCACCCTTTCCTCCACCCTCGGCTACCCCAACTCCCCCTCCGCGACCCCCAACGCCACTGCAGTCACCATTAACCCCGCTGTTTCGACCATCCTTCTGGCTAGACTCAGTGGTTTCTCCTCCAGGTCTCTTGCATCCGTGCCCGCCCTCTCCACTTGGAAAGAGATGGGAATGCATCCACTGTTTAAGCACACGGCGGCAGGTAGTAATCAAGAGTAATATCGAGGCGATGCCTTCAATTTAATCGATACAGAGGTAAGCGTCCCGATAAACGCCCACTCTCGTTCAAAATTACGGAAATTAACGCCACTTTCGACAATAACGACTTTCGTGGCAATCTCCAGCAAAAAACTCAGATCAGTGTATTATGTTAGCTCACTGGGTGAAATAATCCCCGTTCAGAGTAATTAGTGCGAGTCCATTTCAACGCAGTTCTTTTGAACATTGCCCCCCCTCTATTTCACCTCCGTTGTTCACGTTTGTTTAATGAGTAAATCCAAATAAAAACGTGAACCGTGACTTGATCGACTCCGATTATAGTGAAAAATTGAAAAATTGTACCCGATGGTTGGATTTAATTTCTGGGATAATCAAAGGTGATATCTATCTAATAATTATATATAGCTAGCCTTGATGCCCATTTTTTACATGAACATAGAGTCAAATTTTGATGCCCATATTCTCAGATTTTTTTTTTTTCAGTTTTGTTTTTCAAACAAGTATCGACTATTAAGTTGATCGAACTCACAGCTGACGTATTTGAAATATTTTTTATAAATTGTAGGAGTATTGCGCAGCTTGCAAAGATGAGTATCGACCATTAATTTGATCGAACTCACAGCTGACGTATTTAAAACATTTTTTTTTAA
>JBBMKB010027897.1:0-16700 GCA_037833945.1 Alaria marginata | reverse complement strand
AAAACGATTGGATGTCTTGACCCGAACTGACCCGACCCGCGAGGTTTTGAACCCCCCCTGACCCTACCCGACCGGACTCGAGAGATCTCAAATCCTGTCGATGCGACCCGACCCGACCTGTGAGATACAAAACAATCCTTACCCGACTCGACCAGAACCGCTAGGCTCCGACTGACCCGTGATATGCAGGTCGTGTCGCGGGTCGGGTCACCTTGACCCGCAAGTTGTTTTCTTCAAAACCACGCGTGCGACCCGTGAATTCGACGCACCTGTCGACACTTAGAAAGTCAGATATTCCGTGTTTCTCTACTCCGCAGTGATATGTGGCTTGGGAGTAATGGGTACGGATGGGCCTAGACATGAGCATTTACATCTGGCGGCGGTTTTACGTACGAATGCGATAAAAAAGGAGTGTCCGTATCACAGAGGTCCTTGGATCGGAAGCCAGATGTTCTGGATCCGCGGGTCATATCTGCGTGTCAGACTCGCGGGTCGGAATATAACAACTCAAGGGTCAAAGTGGCCCGACACGTAAAGGGACCCGGATGTCGCGAGTCATGACCCGACCCGACCCGTGAAGTTTCAAAGTTTTTGACCCAACCCGATCCGCGAGATTTTGAAACATCTCGACCCGACGCGAGAGTTGGTGGAAATTAGTAAGTCGGTATTGGCTTCCGTGGATGTTTTTGTGGAAGCTTTCACGAGTTCTATATGATAAAATGATCCATGGGAACTTTCAAACGCTTCCAGGGAAGTAGATGCAAGCTTTCATGTAGATACATATCAAATGTTAATCAATGCAACGAATGCTTCCGTTCTCCCCATTGTGTAAGTGTAGGGGTCGTGTGGCCGATTCCAACCCACGACATCGACCTCTTAATATTTACGAGGCTTACTGTTAGATCATCGGGAACTTGCTAGACCAGTTATATAATTTATCACATACGTCATGGTTTTCTTTACTAACCTTTTTTCTTTCCTTCTTGTGTGGTGTGATGGCTGACAGGTTCCGCTTGTTGTATATATTGTGTTCGGCACTGCATGACCATATGGCCATACGACGGCTGCAATTGCGATGTGTTGGAGAGTCTTGGAGTATACGACGGCAGAGCTTGTCTTGTTAGGAGGGGGCTTCGTAACGGACATTTGTAATGCTTAATAATGTAGACGAATGGATGAAACAGTGTAATGCGGGGAACCTAAAAGCAAGTACCACAATTAGGTACCTTTTCAGGTTTATCAACCACAGGTATGTGTTTCGCGTCCCTAGACGGCACGTTTCGAACTTGCCGTATGTACATAATGGTATACCACTTGTTGGCATATTTACATGTGTTTCTCTGTTCTCCACCGACACACGCTACGATAGAGGGGCGCTCATTTTTTACTGGGGATCCTCAATTTAGAGCGCTCTGAACCTCACCCATCAACTGCTTTTGAGTAGACGAATAATGCAACCCGATGAACAAACCCATGGCCTAGGTATACAAACAAATCGGACTGGGAAACAAGGAGTTTGCGACGATTTTGGGTTAAGGAGCCTCGTCATTCAGAAACGAAAAAAAGCCAACGAGTGCTCCCTTTATCGTAGCGCCCGTCTACCATGCGTGCACGGCCAGTGCTGCAACCCCATACCTGCACTCACCCCGGACATATTCTACGATACTGTTATTAACACCATATATTGTCTGAACCTTCTCACTCGAAGAGCTCTTTACCTCACCGAAAAACTGACTTTTGAGCAAGCGGAAAGTGCAATCCGATCAACAAACCCGTGGCTCATGTATACAAAACAATCATACTGCAAAAATAGAATGACAGTCCGACGAATTTGGGTTAAGGATCCCCGTCATCCAGAAAATTAAAAGAGAAACGCCCAAAAGTGCTACTTCTATCGTAGAACGCGTCCCCGCCAACCCTACCCGTCGATCGCTCGTAAACTGTGCTGTGCAGCGAAGCAGTACGGTTCGAGGTCGTGCCATTTTCAGCACCGTGATTGGGACAGGTCTTTTGGTCAGGGGTGAGTGCTATTTGACACCTGGTTTGAGTACTTGGCACATACAGACCCCATTCGTTCCTGTATGAGAGCAGAGAACTTCATGCGGAGTAACCCAATGCATATTTAAATACTCTAACGAGCGACCACCTGCGTTTCAGCATGGTACGTGTATGGAGTCTTGGGCACTTCGCCTGCTGATACTGCCCGCAATGTGTGGAGAACCAACCGTTTCTGTCGGAGTATGTCAGGATCCCACCGGTAGACTGCAGAACTGAACGTTTAGGCTGTAAATAGCTACCTCTAATGAACTGCTGCCGTGTCCCCCTTCTGTGTTCGCTGAAAGCTGTAGTGTCCATACTCATTTAGAGTTCGATTGGCGCAGTTGTCTTCTATGTGCGTTGGTACAAGTTGAATTAATGCCAACGGTTGATATCGTTGAAAATACCCTCCGCTGGCCGTATAATCGTACCAAGTATCGTAGTAAGTCGAACTGGTAGCTGCGTACCCGGTAATGTGCTTGAACATGCATACTCTATTACTACCAAATTTGATTCAGTTCCTCAGTTCAAGAGCCATGTCAGCGAGACAAGCTCGGTAAACTAAGCGCTCTGTCTGTCGCATCAAGCGCCCTGCCGCACCTGAAGTATATACGGCAACTTGTCTCAATCTGACAATCGCCTGTTCGGGCTTGCTGACTGTTGAGTTATGTTCTTGACAACTTTTCCCTTTCACTGAGGTATCCTTTCCCCGTCCTGCGTCGTGCCCATCCTCAGGGACCTTTCGTGGTGCGATTTGACAGCGTGGTCGGACGGCATGTTCGGCAATTTCACATATTTAAAAATTTTGTAAGTGAGGGTTGACATCGACCAAGTTAAGCGAGGGCTAGATATACGTATTCAGCGCACAACTACCGATACGGGAGTTATTCATTCTTGCACAACATTGGAGTTATCCCACGGTAGGGGATGCACGTTTTGGGGTAAAACGTTCCTGACCGGTTGAGATCCTGAAGTTAAGAACTACCGGTTGGTACAATCATTATACGAGTGCATTTAGATTAGGGCTAGCCGATAGAAATGTTGATCGGGTTGGAGAACGAACATCTTGGAAGTCATGTTTCAGGTGAGACATTGAGCTCCTCCTGTAAGGAGCTGAAGGACTTATTGCCGCACCCCTACCGTGGGATGACTTATTGGTGAACTTCAAAACGTCAAATATTTTCGCATTTCAACGCAGACGTTTAACGCATGTGTTAGCACTGTTGTCTATGTGTTTGGTACGTATGCGGGTTGTATGATTTCTGCAGCGCGACGGGTCTCGTTTAGCGCCTTCATGGTAGTACTATGTTGTCCATTTTGTCGGCAAGATCAACCCCGGCAAATGTTAGCTTAGCGCCCTCGGCCTCGACGTGAGCCGTGGTCTGGCGTCAACCCCATTAGTGTAATTGCTACGCTCGACCGGTCGTCGGGGGAATTGTGATGAGCGAGCGCAAACCAGTTAGGCACCACAACGGATGCAACTAGCCCAATCACAATGTTTACCCTCGCGTGTTTTTGGTGATGTATTCGAACTTGCAGCCCTTGGCGGACACACTTCTCGCGTAGACACGACTTCTCCCTTTTTACCCTTTACCTCGAGCCTCATTCTTTCGCCGTGCGTCTTTCCCGACCACAGGGATCTTGGAAACAACCGTGTCACCACGGTTTCAGCGGGATCCTTCAGTGGTTTTACATATTTTACCAATGTGTAAGTGCAGCCCGAACATAAAGCAAGTTAAGGGTTGGAGACAAGCGTTTGTTTTGCCTTCGCCGCTTTGTTTGTATTGTGACCAAATTTGTGGTTTCAGTTACTATTTTGAGGTTCATGCTCCCAGGCGCGCTTACAAGTTTGACGTTCATGCTCCCAGAAGACAGTACCAAAAACAGGCCGGCTTACATAATATCAAAACCCTGCTTTTATTGCTGGTAATGGCACTCGTTGCTGCCGGGTTGCAAATGTTTCCGGTTGAGCCAAGAGTCTGCTCTCAGGAAACTTCGGTCTACGGCACCATGGACACGGAATGAAGAACGAACATACCCAGCTTGCCTGTGTGTGTCTGATATACGTCCTCAGAGCTCTTTGGTGGCCTGTGTGGCAACGTTCAGCATGTGTTCATAACCTACGCTCACATCAGACAAAAGTTACCTTGGGGTCCCTGAAGCTTTAGGAAAGCAAGGGTTGTTTGGGAAGTGCATGCGTTCGACAAACCACGTCATCCCACGTGCAATCCTATCTATGCGTTCGACCATCCCACCGGTTCAGTGAAACAAGAGACATCGCGAGCTCTACAGGGTTGAACGGCGTTGTGTGTTAAGGGTGAGGACATGCTGTGTACCAACCTTCATGGAATCAAAAGGCAAATATTTGTTTTACACGAATCACGACGACTCCACGCCGTGGCAGCGATCATGCCATGGAGATGACCTTGCACCTCCACGCCGTAACTCTCGCGCCCAAGTGTACGGTATGTAAGAAACAGTACGGCGTTGAATTCGGAGCCACGCAGTGCTCCAACTCTCTGCTATCGGTGGTGGGTGGTTTTGTGGTAGTGATACGAGAGAGTCAGTTATTCTCCTTGTTGTTGACGTAGGTGATCCCTTTTTGCGCTGGCGTCATGCCGAGTGTGCGCTTCCCAGGAAGCTCATCTTCGGGAAACGGCTGCTTACTGTTAGGACTCAGCCCATAGGATGGATACAGGGCTGGTGTCACGCGACGGTCCCACCTAGTTTGGCGTCTCTCCGTCTACCCAATACACCTAAGCAGGAATCCAGCACGCTAAATTGGTCACGTTACGTGTGCTTGTACCTCTCCCTAACTTGCGTAGATCGATTTACTTTACGTGTAGGTGTTCGTCCTGGTGTTCGGTCTCGCGTGGTACAACATATCGAAAACCGGAACCATATACGCAAAGGCTCTGCCAACCACACAAACACATGTTCATGTATTCCTCAGAGTAAAGCTCCTTAACATGGGTTCCCGCGAGGGTTTAATTACCATGCAGCAAGAAATTCACGTATCGCACCGATAAGGGAGTTACGCATTCTCGTGCGGCATACAATTTAGCTTGCGTACTCGACTTCTACCACGGTTAACTTGAATACTGTTGTATATCGTCTGCATGATTTGTGCAGCGGGAAGGATTGTTCCCGTTGCCTCGCGCGTCATACTTATATATATATATATTTACCCCCTTCCGCTGAAACCTGCCAGAGTGTAGACTAGGGGTTTGCCTCGTTGACCTTGTCGCCAGTGGTGGGTGTCTGTTGAAGCTGCAGGAGTATTCGGTGTGCTTCGTCGATCCGCCGCGTGGTTTTTGTGGAATAGCGACCAAACGCATTACGATGCATGCGCCGAACCAATTTAAATACTTCGTGTTTACATCTGTTCTTGTTTCACATGAAGACAGATTCTACGATAGATGTGCGACAGTTTGGTTCTGAAGCACCTGACTTAAGGAGCTCTATGCCTCACCGAAAAACTGATGTTGAGCAAACCGAAAGCGCAATCCGATCCACAAACCCGTGGCCCATCTATACGAAAACAACATATCGCAAAAATAGAAGGGCATTCCGAGGATGTAGAGTTACGGAGCCCCGTCATTCAGAAAGTAAAACGAGTGCTACCTCTATCTGTCGCAGAACGCGCCTAAAAATGAATTTCCCATCTCGGCTCTTCGAAGACAGGCACTTTGTGTACATACAACGTGTCCCTTTCACTGACGCCGACACATCTCTCCGTTGGTCATGAGTAACCCCAGGTCTCTAACGGACAACGAAATAACCACCTTGCCGGCTGGCGTCTTCGAGGGTTTGACTTCTTTACTCGAATTGTGAGTAAGGGCTGCGATAGTGCTTGCTGGGAAGAGGTTAACTATCAGTGAATATTCGAAATCGTATCGATATATCTAGGTAGCGCGACAGTGTCCAGTACGCTCTTGTAACGCACTTTGTGTACGTACAACCTGTCCCTTTCACTGGTGCCGACACGCCTCTCGGTTGGTCATGACTTACCCCAGTCCTCTAACGTACAACGAAATAACCACCTTGCCGGCTGGCGTCTTCGAGGGTTTAACGTCTCTACTCGAACTGTGAGTAAGGGCTGCGATGGTGCAAGCTGGGAAGAGGGTAACTATAAGTGAATATTCGAAATCGTATCGGTATATCTAGGTTGCGCGATAGTGTCCAGTATGCTCTTGTAACGCACTTTCTGTACATACATCCTGTCCCATTCACCGATGCCGACACGTCTCTCCGTTGGTCATGACTAACCCCAGGTCTCTAACGTACAACGGAATAACCACCTTGCCGGCTGGCGTCTTCGAGGGTTTAACGTCTTTACTTGAATTGTGAGTAATGATTGCGATAGTGCAAGCTGAGCAGAGGTTAACTACTGTTGAACATACGAAATCGTATCGATATATCCAGGCTGCGCGATATTGTCAAGTACGCTCTTGAGCATGAACACGGAACACTATTGCCGGTTTGCCGCGTCTTTTGGCACAGTTAGCACGTCAATAGATGCATACACCGGCTGTATGCATTGTTGGTGTGGACGAGTTAATGTTGCTATCTTGTCCAATTGATAGAGACCTCCAACTTCATGGATGCACCACAGCGTTTGATAGATTTATTTTTCGCGTTGGTTTTTTATCAAAGCTGTAGAGTTAAAATTTATCTTCTTGATCGTTCGCCAACGTGCTTGTCCGAAAGAACGGCAGTATGCATCCCGATCAACGCATTAGTTTATTCACAAAAAATGCATTGTTTCCGTTGTAAAGTTGTGATATTTTGCTCCGGACTAACCCAACGGTTCTGAATGTACTCTAACCGTTCATGGACGTCTCTTCGTCGCATCGTACGCGGTCACCCATCCCAGGGACCTCTCGGTTAATGGCCTTTCTACTTTGCCGGGCGGAGTCTTCGGTGATTGTGCATCTCTGCTGAATTTGTAAGCGCGCCCTCCGATGGGAAAAGTTGAGCGTAAGTTGACTTTCTATCTAGCGAACAATACGTACCTTACCGACAGGGGGGTTACCCAATTTTCGCCCAGTAGGTAGTGAAGAACACACGTTTAAATACTGATCACCCGCATTTTCTCATTATTGTAAAACATGAAATGATTGCCAATACCGTCTGTACGGTTGCTTCGGCCCGACGGATAGGCTTCACGGTCTTGCTTGCAATACCCTTATCCCACTAGTCACAGAGGCCCACGCTGGTCTATTACGGTATAGGCGTGCTTGACCTGGTGGTTTGTCTTGGATCATTGACGAAGTTGCAAGATATTTATTTTATTCTTGGGCCTGACAGGACTGTTGACGTGTGCGTAAGAGCGACCATAGTACCCACGGTAAGCGCGGTCTAAGCATTCGCATCATACATAGTCGCGTCCCCTCACATATTGTGTACGCAGGCGAAGACACCATAGTGAATACTTCGTACGCATTCAGATGCGCCCTTTTTCACTGACGCTTTATTGTCTCCTCGTGCGCCCTGACGAACCGCAGGGATCTTTCTCGCAATGAGATTCACACCTTGCCAGCTAGCGTCTTCGCCAACCTGACATCCTTGGTCGAATTGTGAGTAGTCCCGGGAAAGTACCAGTGGGGAGTCATCCAACGGAAGGGGTTGCACGTTTTGGGGTCAAACGTTCCTGACCGGTTGGGCTCCTGAAAGGAGGAACTACCGGTGGGTAGGTACGATCAATTCACCAGTGCATTTTGTTCGGGACTAGCGGATAGAAATGTTGATCGGGTTGCGCAAACAAGTATATTTGAACCCATGTTTCGGGTGAGATAAAAAGCTCCTCATGTGACGAGCTCATAAAGGTATTACTGCGCCCTTCCCGTGGGATGACCCTGGGACGTTGGCTCAACCAGGTTTCTACGGGATCGAAGCACACTACCGACACGTGATACGGGGCGTATTTTTATGTACATAAGTGGTCCCCTTGTCGCGAGAAAACAAGCCGTGTGTTTTCGTGATATCTACCGTACTCGTCGTTCTAAACTGTTTTCCCTTCAACACCGCATGGTCGAGTTCGAACGTGACCAGTGCATTCTTGCAGCAGCTGATGGTACGGATGCACCACCCCTCAATCGTTGGTTATTGTCGGTCGTCTCTCGTCCGTTGTACTGCATCAGGGATCTTCAGATAAAAAAACTTATCAGGCCTGCTCGGTAATATGGCGTCGCTTCTGACGTTGTGCGAGTGCTGCAAAAAATGACCCGGGACTCCAGCGTCCACGTATCTTCGACCATTCACAAGTAGTAGCGCTTTTTGCTTGCAGTACTGAATAAGGTAATAGGTTACCGTTGACGAATGGCCGCCGCACAAGCATGTAGACATAGTACCAAGTGGTGATGTGGTCGCGCTTGATCATGTACATCATGTATATCATCTTGATAAAAAATAAAGATACACTTCAGCTGTGAGATCGAACGTTTGGTCAGAACTCATCTTCGCAAGCTGTGTGTTATACTCCGATCAGCGGATATATATGTGTTCTATGAGTCCGAGACGCGTCTCGACCTGAACACCTGACAAAACCGGCTCATTGCTTTCTAGATACCCGTTGAAAATGTCGACGTCCAAAAGAAAGTGCTTTCATACATTGGTCGCGCCGCAATATATCCGCGATACGCCAGGAATATATTTTCTTGCACTTCAAGGTTATAATGTATCGTCTTCGTGATATGTGCGGAGCAGTATGGGGTCGGACGGAACCAAGAAGATAACAAACGAGGCGTGACTGGGTACGCGTGTTGCTGAAGGTCCCGTACTTCGACCGGTTAGTAGGTACGTGGCGTTCGTGTTGGACGGGCAAGCCTAACATGATACATCAATATAATTGTTACACTATCGATTTTTCGGATGCTATTGCCCGACGTCAACCAGGAACCTTGCCGCAAATGGATTGACCACCCTTGAAGCTGGGACATTCGATGATGCGTCGGCTTTGGAGTGCTTGTGAGCAAAACCCAACGCCCAAATTTGACACGGCTGATCATACACGACAAGGAAAAAACACGTGTACAAAAACACTTGTCCATCTCAAAGCGTCCATCGGTAGCCCCTACCCAACCACGGCACTGTTTAAAACGGACGACTCGGTTGAGGCATAGACGACGTTGCGACTATGGAGGCAACAATCACTCTAGTAACGAGAACTCGGCACGGACAAACCAGACATTTAAAGTCTAGTGGAGCCACTTGCACGTTCAAATCACCAGCTCGTCTTCGAATAAGACGTGAGTTGCATCATCGGCACTCGTAAATCTATATAATTCCTGCGTCGTTTTTTCAAAGTAACGATGAGGAGTCTCTACCCAGACGTCCCCTTAAATGTCATTTTGGTGGCTTTATCGCTATTATCGCCGCAGGTTTTTAAGCACTAACGCGATCCATACGCTTAATGCAGGCGCCTTGGATGGCATCGATGGATCTCTCAAAGAACTGCGAGTACAACTTTGATACCATGCAATATAATATCGTGTGCCAAATTGACGCCTGTACCATTACAGTATCGTGGCCTCACCAAGGTGGGTTTTGCGCGCTCCTGGCTCACGTTTATGGAACAAACAACCTATGTGACAGATTCTTCGACGCGAATGGCGGGTGACCGAAAATGTTTGTGGCAGCCGTGATTCATATTTCAGTACCCCTGTGCAGGACCCGTTGGCGTATCATAGCACCGCGTGGTCTGGAGCAAAAATGATAACGAAGGCTACTATTGAGGCCCTCCCTACTTTTTCCGAGGCTGCTTAACTTATGACCTCCATACCTCACACGAAACGGGACTGTACGAAACGTGTTCGTTCGACGCGATGAATAATTCTATGAGCTAGGGGAGCACGTAGAACATCAGGAAACACTTGTGGACCTTCAGACGTATTAAAAATAGGCAGTTTCGTCAGTGGAAGAGTCCGTCTCTCATAAACTATTTGGTGAAAAGCCGTTACCTCGATCGTAGCGTGCGAATATTGTCTGGCGTACTCCTGCGGCCCCAACCATGGACATTAGCTGTGAGTCCATGTGTCCAAAGGACTTGTCGCTCAACGTGCGTCTTATTATTTAACCCTAGCTGAGTAGAATATCTGTTACTGTGGTAGCGTATTTATTCCCGAGTGTGGGATGGAGGGTGTGCAAATACCCGGCGTTGAAGAGTAAACCCCGATTGGACTATTTTCTGTTAGCTAGCTTTCGAGGAAAAACGTTCAACCCACCCTGGAGGCATGCTACGGTACTCATGCTTTCACCAGTCAACATTATCCAGAGGCTCATCGCTTGAGACTTGAGATGCTCTGTAGCTCTCTCAACAACTAACTTTGGCAAAAAAATAACGTTCTACCCGATGAAAAAAACTATTATGGCTCAGGGAAACAACGAAATGTATGGAGGAAAACATACGCCCGACGGTTTTGCGTCTTGACCTCAACACCTTACGAGACCAGCACACCGCTCTTTAGATATCCGTTGAAAATGTCGACTTCCAAACGGGAGTGCGTTAATATTTGGGTCGCGCCGCAATATATCCGCGATACCCCAGTAATAACTTTTTTTGCACTTGACGATACTAATGTATCGTCTTCGTGATATGTACGGAGCGGTATGAGGCTGGAGGTCACCAGGAAGGTAACAAATGGGGCGGGACTGTGTACGCGTGTCACGCGTGTTCTTGAAGGTGCTGTACTTCGACCGATTAGTAGGTACGTTGCATTCACGTTGGACATGCAAGCCAAACGTCATACACCAATAAAATGGAATCACTATCGTATCGGCGGATGCTATCGCTCGATGTAAACCAGGTACCTTGGCGGCAACGAATTGACTACCCTGGAAGCGGGAACATTCGACGGAGCGTCGGCCTTGGAGTACTTGTAAGTATAACCGATCGTCCTAATCTTAACGAGGTTTCTCATGCACAACTAGGCAAGCAAACGTTCACATTAACGCGGCTCCATATCAAAGCGGCCATCGGTGACCACTCCACTGTATAGAGCCGACTATTTGTTTGAGGAATAATAGGTGACGTTACGACCATGGAGGTGACAATGACTCTGGGAATATGAACTCGGCACGGACATTCCAGACTTTTCAAGTCAATTGGAGCCAGTAGCGCGTTTTAATCACCTGGTCGTCGTCGAATAATTCGTGCTTTGAGTCAGCTGCGTATGTGAAGATATGTGAGTTCTCCGTCGGTTTTTGAAAAAGGACATTGAAGAATCTCTATCAGGACACTTTCTACGATTTAATTTCCCATTTTCATGCTGAAGCTCCACATATGAGGAGCTCTACACCCTCACCAAAGGTTTATAGAGCAAACTGAAATCGTAATTCAATGAGCCAACCCGTGGACCAGTTTTACAAAAAACACATATTGTAAAAACAGAATGACATTCCGACGATTTTGAGTTAAGGAGCCCCGTCGTCCAGAAAACAAAAATCGCCAAAAATGCTACCTATATCCTAGAACGCACCACTAGACGTACCACTAAAATTTATTTCATTGGTTCCACCGCGATTGTCGACGCAGGTCTTTATCCGGAAACGAGATTCTCACACTCGAGGCGGGCGCCTTTGATGGCATGAAAGGATCTCTGAGAGAATTGTGAGTACAACTACGATCCAATGTTCTATCGTGTGCCAAGTTGACGTCTGCACGATTACCGGTACGTCATCAGAGCCTCAACACGGTGGGGTTTGCTCGTTCCTGGCCCATACTAAGAGAAATAAGAACTGTGCCAGAGTCCCTCAACACGAATGGTGGGTGCCCTAACTAATGTTTTGCAGCTATGATGCTTGGTTCCGTACCCCTGGTGCAGGATCTGTGGGTGTATCATAGCACCGCGTGGTTTGGAGCAAAAATGATAACGAAGGCTACGATTGAGGGCCGTTCTACTTTTTCTGCGGCTGCTTAACTCATTACCTCCATACCGCCCGATGAACCATCCAATATCTAGGCGAGCACGTAGAATATCATGAAACACTTGTGGGCCTTCAGACGTATTACGAATAGGCAATATCATCACAGTCCATCAAAAACTGTTTGGTGAAAAGCCGCTACCTCCATCGTAGCGTGCGAATAGTATATGGCGTGCTCGTGCGACCCGAGCCATGAACATTCGCTGCGAGTCGATATTTCCGAAGGCCTTATCGCTCAACGCGTGTCCCATTTCGTAACCCTATTTCAGTAAAAAAAAAGGCTACTAGTCGGGTATTCCCCGAGTATGGGATGGTGGATACAAATACCCGAACGCGAAGAGTCTCCCCCGATTCCAATATATTTTCTGTTGGCTAGCTTTCGAGGAAAAGCAATCAACGCGCCCTGGACGCATGTTACCGTACCATACTTCAATCGGTATTATAACACCGTGGTTTTTCTGAGGCTCTTCATTTGAGATGCTCTGTAGCTCTCCCGAAACACATATTTGGGCAAAAACAAAAAATTTACCTAAAATTAACAAGCACCTGCCTTCCGCAAACAACCAATTGTTTCGGAAAACAAAAAAACAAACCCGACGGTTTTGGGTTACGGATGCCCGACGTTTCAGAAAACATTTCAGCCACAACGTGCTACCCCTGTCGTCGCACGCGTCCGCGGGAGTTATCTCACGGTAGGGGTGGAGCAATACGTTATTGAGCTCCTGACATAAGGAGCTCAATATCTCACTCGAAACACGACTCCCAATAAATTCGTCAGCGCAACCCGTTCGAAAGATGTCTTAGCAGCTAGTCCAACAACGAATGCACTCCTAAAGTGATCATACCAACCGGTAGTTCCTCAATTCAGGACCTCAACCAGACAGGAGCATTTTACCACAAAACGTGCAACCCCTACACCGTGGAATGACTCATGGGTACGATCCGTTTTTCAGGAGGTTCTTCAGGACGCTTGCTACGGGAGAAGACGTGTTCTACAATAGAGGTAGCACTTTTTTTGGCGTTTTTATTTTCTGGATGACGGGGCTCTTTAACCCAAAGTCTTCGGAATGTCATTCCACTTTTGCAATATTCACTTACTTTTCGAATAGATGGGTCACGGGCTCGTTCGTCGTATTGCACTTAAACGTTCGTTCAATTTTTTTGTTTCGGTGAGGTATAGAGCTCCTCAAGTGAGAAGCTTCAGAAAACAAATGGTTTACCTCTATCTTATCGTAGAAAGGTTCTGAAGTGCACCGACCTTATATTTAGTTATTTATTTTTTATCCTCAGGCGGATGGGGGAAAATGAAGCTTTAGCTCACCACACTTCCACGTAGTTTTCATACGTGTCGTGTGCCGATTTAATTCAACTGCTCCTACAGGCCAGCGCTAGCTGGCATGTCCTTCGGTTTCCGGGGCAACGATAGCGCGAGCTGTTCCAGGGCAACGATAGCGCGAGCTGTTCCGTGGCAACGACAGCGCGAGCTGTTTCCTTGTTTTTCTGAGACCGCTCACTTGAGGTGCTCCATACCTCATTCAATCACTACTACGGGGGACCATAGTAAAAAGGACCTAAGGCACACACACAAAAACCTATATACTTCCCTATTTTTACTAACAATATTTGGTCCTATTTACTATGGTCCCCCGGAATAGTGCGGAGTATGCTGAAAGGGCAACCCATTGAACAAGTCCATGGCCTAGGTTTACAAAAACGGTTACATTTATAATGAAGGACGAGGTCGCGAAGACTTGGAGCTAAGGAGCCCCGTACTTCAAAAACAGACGGGCCGAAAAGGACTACCTCTTCTATCGAATCACCCGCCGCCAGGGAAATTTTGACCTTGCACGTGAAGCATAAATATGGTAAATAAAGTCTATACACGCTACAGCCCGTACGAGTGCGAGCTTTCGGGTAATACTTGTCAAGTAATCGTGGGGGGCGCCTGCTAATAATGCTGAAGCCTCTTGTGGCACTTTTGTTCGCTAAGAATATGCATTCGTGGCGGGTGAGATGCATATTTTAACGCTTGAGATCAAACATACTATTACCGGAAACGCTCATCGCCATGGTTGTGAAATTGGGTGGTTTCTACCGACCTATTAGGCAACGCGGTGTGGTGTACAAAACGACACTTCGCTTACCGGAGATGACACATACTACGAAAGAGGTTCACCCTTGTTTTTCTGAAGCTCCTCACTTGAGGAGCTCTGCAACCTCCCCGAAACTTATTTTTTGGAGCAAGCTGAACCCGATAAGCAAACCCGTGGCCTATCAATACAAAAAAAGCATATTGCAAAAACAGAATGACATTGCGACGATTTCGGGTTAAGGAGCCTCGTAATCCAGACAAAAACCAAACCAAAGTGCGTTTAGTACCTCTATCATAGAACCCGTCAGATCGAGCAATATTCGTTTAGCCACGTTGCGGGTTAATAAGACCCAGGACGGACACCATCAGCGAGGAACAGAATATATGAAAACAGAAAGTAATTGAATATGCAGCAGAGCTGACTGTAACACTACCAGGTAGGTGTTTGGGTGGATTGGTTCGTCTCCTTGTTTCAGTGATACTCGTCCTGGTTGGAATACAGGCGCTTCGACACAGGTGCGTATATGACGTATCAGTTTGCCTCCGCCCCTGAAATAACACGAACACTAGAATTACTGTTATGTCGATGCAAATCCAAACTACGCACTGGTCGGTACATGTGATATCAAATTTGTAGTCACAGATTGTGCAAAAAGTCGCCGTTAGTACACCCGCGCAGTGGGCTGAAACATGACGATGTGGTCCACATGAAATTTGAAACAGGGCCCGGCGTCAATGTTATTACGGCGACGTATCTTCGTGTACGTCGGCACATGTTTTTGGCCTGCCCGTGAAATGCTCTGTTGGTCCATATATTGCGGACTAGAGGTCTAACAGTAACATATGTAAGGTTGCTTCGTGCTTCGTATGATTGATACCCGTCCGTTTATTTTTGCTGCCGATTTCCTGTGTTTATTGAAGAATGACTTGACAAACGTAACGTTTTGAACCTCTCGACGGAAAACTGGTTTAAGTCAAACTTCACGCATTTTTCCTGGTCTGATTTGAAGCACTGCCGTCGACTCCGCACAACCGGCTTGGAATATATAACAGGGACCTGGTCAGGAACAACCTGCCTTCACTTCCACAAGGCATCTTAGACGGTTTCACGTCTCTTCGGATATTGTGAGTGGACATGGGGTGGTCTGCGGTTTGTGTGGCGTATTATGTCATGGACTATAACTGAACATAATGAATTGCTTTGGCTGCCCATCGACCGGCTGGTTGGGGTTTATGTGTTACGTGTAGTCGGTTAGGTGATCGTAACAATATATATTGTCGATGCTTACTGAAATGGTCGGCCTCGAAACAAAACCACTTGAAAGGGGCCCCGCGATATGGGGACGACTGGAATCGCCTTCTCATGGCGTGCGTCTTTGTTCCTGGAACACGTCATGGCACCGATATTTGGCCGTACTACAAGGAGACGGGGTCGATACCACAACAGGTTTGCTCCATCCGATTATACACCACTTGGAGTAACATCGCCTATCCGACTAAGAAATAAGCAATTCGCGTAACCCAGGGCTTCTGCGCCTAGTGATGCTCATGTTGCTTCGTGTACGGGTGGAACGCGCCAAATACGAAGAAACAGCAGCAGACACTACACAGAACAGACACAACATCGACCCACTTTACACTTGCGTTCGTTGCGATCAAAACTCGTTTGTGGGTGCCCAGGTTCTTGTTTTACAACGCCCTAACCACCATTCGGGCGGATCTCCTGACCAGTACGATTGCTCTGGAAGAGTTGTGAGTGTGTTTTTAAAGAACGCGAAACCTCCGTTGCCTATGACCCTGAAGGCATTTGCGCTCTTCTTGTTGGCTACAAACGACACAGATCCGAAGCACAGGAGGGGCCTTTCAGAACCATGTCACCGGTTTTCCTTGGTCGCGTTGCCACGCTAATAAAAGCAAACACGGCGTGAGTAATTTGTAGGCTCGAGGCTGGAATTTCGCAATACGAAAATATCGGTGACTGCTTAGGTCCCCTTCGGTTCTAGTCGTGCACGTGCCCGTCTGTTGACTGGACCTTTCACGCCGGTTAAATCGTGCTACACGCTGTACGTCGAGACGTCAGCTAGAGGCCATATAGGAAGGCTTCGAAATTCGCTGGCGGTGAAAGCGTACCGCGCGTAGTCATGACAAGAGAAGCCATCTATATGAATACACAGTAGCACCCAAGTGACTGCGTCCACGTACTGTGTGAGTCAGCACGAGGCCAAGCTCGTGTGGCCATATGCATGCAACGCCAAGATACTTCCCCCCCTGACATGTCTTGTGCTGCTGTGTCCGATGTCGTGGCACATTAGGAACCTACGGTCTAACTTGCTAACTACTTTGCCAGCTGGCCTCTTCGATACTTGCGAGAATCTACACAAACTGTGAGTAACGCAACGTTGGACCGATTATTTTGCAATTTTGTCGATGAAATATTGTTGCGGTATGGACAGACGTTCATCTTGCCGCAGAAAGTATTGCGCACTATAATCTGTACTGGCAGTCTTATGCGGGCCCTGCGCTTTGTGGGAAAGTTCATGTACTCGTGATATGATTTTGTTTTTATCAACTGTAGTCCGGCTTGCATAAAAGCCGGTCATCATGACGGGTAATGTTCGAGTTGTTCCATGGAATGTTCATCAGCCCG
>JBBMKB010027786.1:0-16701 GCA_037833945.1 Alaria marginata | reverse complement strand
GTGTAGGGAGGGGGGGAGGGTAGCAATTATGTTAGATTGTACAAATGAACAGGAGCTACTGCACGAAAAGGTGTTCGGCCTAAAAAGAGTCTATACCGGTATCGTATGTATCATATCATACGGCGTAGAGGAATAAGCCACGGCCCAAACACCCCACCCAGCAATGCCGCATCAAGCACACGACCAAGCTGCCTCCTCTCCAAAATCGATCTCACAGCTGACGTTTTATTATTACTAGTAGTTGGTGGTATTCGGCGCGACCTCAGTACCTGCAGTGGCCTTGGCGCGACCTCAGTACCTGCGATGCTGAGTAAATACGGAAAACACAGGGGGGAGAAGACCAGAAAGCAAAAGAACAGCAGCATCGTATCCGGTTGTACCTGGTAGATTCGAATTGCACAAAGCAACCTAGGTGAACATCTACTATCTTTGATATTTGCGTTCTGTTTTCGGAGAAAAAAATGTCGGTACTCATCTGCTGTACTCGTAGCAGCAAGCAGCAGCAGCAGCAGCAGCAGCAGCAGCAGCAGCAGCAGCAGCAGTAGAAGAAGAAGCAATATCAGTAGCAGCGGTAGTTACAGCAGCTGCAGCAGGACGCACGAGACCAGGGCCGGGTCAGCGTCGCTGTCGTGCACCTCGTCGACCAACCCCCTGAAAATAGCTGCAGCAGCACGAGTAGTTCCCGTTTTTGTTTTTGTTGGCATAATTTTCTCGCTTGGTAAACCTGAATTAAAAAACAAATGCCCGTTACGATTTTTGAAGGGTTTGAAAGCCGTACTCGTATTATACGCAGCTCAGCAATGCCTGTGAAAACACGCGTTGCCGCACCTGCCTCGATAAACTCTTAACGACCCACAGCAAAACCAGCACGAGAAGGGTTGGCTATTATGTGTACGTGCGTAGGACCCGTCGGGACTGCCGTTGGTGCCGTGTGCGTTGAGAGCCGTAGATAAAAGCGAAGATGGACTGCTGGTTTGTTGCTTGGTTGCTTGGTTGCTTGGTTGTCTACAGAGTAATTAAAAAAACACCACCCTAGGAGCCTTGTGTCCGACCCTCCATGAAGAGGCTTTTTTCCCATGGAAAACCAAGAAAAAAAAGCTCGCGCTCGCTCGCCTCATTTAAACAAGATACCGGATGCCAGGTACGAGGTTTACTCCTGTGCAGAATACCAGCAATTTTTGGGTTCTGCATCTGTTCGTACAATACTCACAAGAAGCTGGATGCAAGCAAACTGCAAATTATGCTTCAATCGGAGGGAAAATACGCCAAAAGCCTTTTGCCGAAGGTAAGAGTTGATATTTTCTTAACTGCTGTACTGCGTAGTCTACTTGTACCCGTAAATATATACCAGGTCATGTTTTATTTACACCCTGTAACTCACCCCCGACAGGTGGGTGCAATTGGGGGCAACCTCATCTACGGCATCAAAAATACAGAAATGTTTGCTATCAAGCCTGCAGACGCTGCACCAGGGACACTCAGCTCTTCGGCAGCTCACGGAACTGATTCCAACGCTTTCGTCAGCACCTTGGCGAAGGTCAACCGCCGGCTTAATCCCACTCCGAGGTAACAATGCCCCTCTTGCTTTCAACTGATTGTGCTTGTAAAACGTACCGGGTGCAAGTTTTGATACTACCGGTATGCAGCTCTGCCGCTTTGCCGATTGAATAGAGTTTGCGTCTCTACGTGCGTACCGAGGAGGTAATGGGTCATGAACGGCTCAATTTGCAGACACGCGCCTTGCTCCTAACCACGCCTTGACGCGAGGACCACTAATGTTTCACTCCCCGAACAAAATGCTAACGGTGGTAGCGGATAGCGGACGCGTCCTGCGGCCGAAAGAAAGGGCAGCTATAATATTGTTTTTCCCACTGCTGTAAGCACGACAACGATGTCGTGCGTCCGAAATGTTTTACTATTATTAGTGGACTAACAGCAGTAGTACCCTTGAGCCACGGTTCGGAGGCATTTTGTACGAGGTATTCACTATTTGCGTTAAAGGCGCAACGCAGCATATTACTGCTGTATCTGAAATGCTTAAGTCAAGTATTGCTCTGACACCCCGCAGAAAACGCGCGACACTGGTTAGAAACACGGAACAGGGGCTTTCTGGGGATAACGTGTCATACTTGTGGCCGTGTTAACCAAGTGCGGAATTAATGAAGATGAAACGGAGAATGCACGAGGGACTGCGTAGTAAATAAACCGTCGGGTCCATGCTGCTATTGTTTGTTGATCCTTTATAGGATATGTACGAGTAAAAGCTTCGCGAATAGGCGTGGGAATGTTAACCTAGGTGGTGGTGACGAACGTGTCGTCAATTAAAAATATTGGCAGCGTACAGGCAGCGACCAGCAATGGGGTTCGCAAATACAATCCACTGCTCATCGGCCGTAGTAGCCTCACATGCCCGGAATGTATACCAGGCCATAGTAAAGAGATATTTAACGGTGGCAGTCACGACATAGTTCACAAATCGCACGCATGACGACGGAAACGCTCTACCGTGCAACAGGGAGAATGCGGAGGCCAAGTATTTGGGCCTTTTTCAGTTCATCGACCTCACCAAAGACTTCTTCTACTCCTACACCTACGACCTCACCAACTCCTTGCAACACAACATGACAGCGGCGACCAGCAAAACGTTCCCCCCGCCTCCATTCAAGGTATAGTATTTCGTACCTGTATGTGGTTGAGTAGATAAAGCCATCGCTTACCCACAGCATGACGTTTGGACATTAGGTTTTCCCTCTGACACAGCGCACTGATCTTCGTCTTCATAATGCTGCATCCGTGGCTCCGACCAGGACATGTATGCCTGGAACTTTCACCAGACCCGAGAGCTTGAAGCCCAAGTTGGACACCTGAACTCGTCTTTCTGGGTAGTCCCCATCGTACACGGCTCTTTTCTGCAACGCAAGTGCGACCTGTCCGGACGGATGCTGAGCATCACGGTCATCGCTCGCCGCTCCAGACATTTCGCGGGAACCCGGTATGTACTACCCCGATCGATGAATATCTGTATTTGTTGCCTGCGCTTACCGTGAACATGAAGACCTACTTTTTATCGAGTATGGTAGCGAGATCCGCGGCATTGGCCAATGTACTGGTTACCTATCGAGATTTTTTTGACACCGCAAAGTAGTTCGTACCAGCAGGACACGTTTTATTTATATTAGGCGGGTGCTATCTTGACGATGAACCGTTCCGGGGCATGTTTCACTTCGTTCAGGTATCTGAAGCGCGGGGTCAGTGACACGGGAAACGTGGCGAACGATGTCGAGGTCGAGCAGGTGAGCGGTTTCTATCATATTACAGCCGGTGAAAAACGCGCAATAGATCGAATGGTGTAGGGAGAATAAGTAGCAACAGGGCTATGTGCAGAAAAGCGCTTATTCCCATCGACATCTAGCTCCTCATACTTTGACTCGAATTGACACTTTTGGGCTTGGCACTACGTCCGGTGTACACGAAACGCAAACTTTTAAAACTGAGCTTCAGGCAGACCGTGTGCGCTGCGATGTATTGGAAATTGATGACTGAAGACGCGCGAAACAGAGCGGTGCAATTGTGCAGAGTTTTTCGTATCTAACACAACAGTTCGCCATACAGGAGGCAAAATCGACGAATCCTGTGATAAAAAGACCTGTTGGGTAGCATACCCCGGAGTCGAAGAGGCGCGCGTGAGCCAGCGTACGATTCCTTGACAACGCCTTAAGTTTGTGTTGTGTATGTTTTAGGCACTGTTGGGCGTGCCCTGTAATGCAATAAGGTATGTGCTGTATACATTAGGCACCGTTGGACGTGCCCTCTGTGCAGTAGGACTGCGGCGTGCGCTTAAAACTATCGTGACCATCTCGACATTAGTTGTTGAAAGGTGTGGTAGAAAAGAGGTGAATTGAAAATCGGATACATCCCAGACTCAATATGTTCGTTGGTTTTGTCGATGCTGTTTCAGCAGCGACGGTGCGAGTATATAGCACTAGGGAATAAGCGCCCCCCCCGCCCCCACGGCGGTAGGGCCACGTTGAAGAAAGTAGGTGCTGAAGACAATGCGGGAGGCTTGTATTAGAACGGACTAAATATTAGTTGAGAAAATTAAACGAAGGACGATGTGCTGCTGCTGTCTTCAAGGGCGGTGGGATACATGTACAGTAGTAGACAGCAGACCGACACAAGTTTGGTTCATTCTTGTTTGGTTTCTACTGGTTTGCTAGTTCCTGCTCGGTTCGGCGAGGCGGAACGTACCCCCTTGAAAAAGAGCTAGCGCGCGACTTCGAAGATCACAACACATGCCACAGAGCTCGGCCGGGGCCCAAACGTGCGTCGTAAATACTGAAGGGCCTCCTGCGTGCCCCGCAGCCAGGGGCGCGAGAAAAGACCCACGGGTGCCGGAGAAAAGCGTGAAAATCTAAACAACACAAGTCAATCTGGTACCTAAAAAAAAATGAGATGGAAAAGGTATGATACGTACCAGGTAGGATTTTGGATTCATCGTCCCAGAGGAACCATGACAAGCATGCATCATATCCAGAACTCGTACTGCTACGTTTGGCTGATAGGCTTTGAGGATATTCCTATTTCGACGAAGATCGCTACTGCTGTGTGAACATCTTAGTACTTGTCCGTTGTTGTCCCCGGCTTCTTGTTGATGTTTCATGTCGTGTCATCGCTGTCGGCCTACGATCTAGGATACCGCCAGAATGCTGCGAGCATCATACGTAGTACGTACGTACCATACCATCCGTGACGAGTACTCATGATAAATACATACGAAGTACAGCACTACTCGTACTGCTCCTGTGTTCGACTAACAGGTGTTGACGCAATTCTCGAAGAATGTCATGGTGTAGACATCGTGCTGCTTCCACGTTGCTGACCTTCTCGCTAATGTCTGATGTTGTATTGTGCTTTGGCTCTGTTACCTTACAGGATACCGTACAAACGGAAACATACGTAGACGTGGTAGTTGTACGAGTATACGTCTGACAGACTTCGATGCGATTCCTGTTGCAACGAAGAACATCACGGCGTTAACAGTGCGGGGCGTCGTGGTTGCTGTCATCCTCATGCTGCTGACGTCTGGTGCCGTGCTGTGTTGTATAGCAGTTGGCTTTTCAGTGTGTAAAGTCGTATTGGTCCGGTCTCGCGGAATTGGATCTGTCTCTGTATCGATCATAATTCCACCGCATATTTGTAAACGGTTAGCTTCTTTGCTCGGGAATTGAATCCAAGACCGTTGCCGCTGTCGGCTCTTATTTTATCACAAAAGCGCGAGGAGCAGCGACGGTGGCACGAGAGAGCTTGTGCCGTTGCCCTTGCCGTTCGCGTGTCGTGCTGTGCCAAACTGAGACGACTGAAGAGGTGCTTTTTGAATGTGTGCAAGATTTGATTTTTTCGATTTTAATTTTTTTCGGGTACCGAAATCTTCACTCTGATTTGCTGACAAACAGGTGGGCATCAAAGTTTAACTCTATTTTCAAGTTAAAAAGTGGGCATCAGACGGCAACTATATAATAGATGGATGAGACGATAGCATTCGCAGTGCGTTGAACGCGTATCGCGCATCAAAAGCGAGGAGGTGCGTGCTTTATCGCATGCTAGCTCGGTGTCACGCTTCCTTGCGCATAATGCTTTGTAGACAGTACTCGCATCACCCTTTTCCGACGGCTGTCTTGGTACGCTTTGCTCTCGACGTACCCGTTTTAGATCGCGCATGCCGAGGCGAATAAGGAGGGCGTGTTCTCGTCTTTTGTGCAAATGCGAGGATCTATCCCGACCTTTTGGACACAAGAAAGCGCCATTTCAATCCCGAAGCCTCCCATCGTTAACAGCCGCGTGGATCCGATGTACAGCGCCACCCAGGTGAGTTATTGTGATCTTTCAAATGACGGAAAAGGCTTCCACTCCACTCTATTAATAGTACCAGTACGTCATCCGCGCCTGTCGCGGCCCCACACACGCTAAAAAAGTGGATTTTCGCGCTTTGTGTAGTTATTCCCGGTGCAGACAATACGATAAACTATTATTGCGCCACGTCCACGAAACAAACGACCGAGCCACCGCCGCGCTGAAGACTTGCAATTAAATACGCATTCCGCTTTTCTATCTCTGTTTCCGCTGAAGACTTGCAATTTAATATTAACTACACTCCGCTTTTCTACATATATTCTGAACCGTTGATGTCGACGCTTGATGTTCGCCCTTGATATCGATAGGCTCACTTTGCAGACCTTCTTGAGCGGTATGGCTCGCCTGTGCTGGTCCTCGACCTAGTCAAGCAGACGGAGAGGAGAGAAAGGGAGGTCATCGTGGGAAGAGAATACCGCCGGGCGGTTGAGCACGTCAACTCCACCATGCCACCGGTGAGGCAGACAAGATTATCCGATTCGGACAGCAGTTTTGTTTGAACCACGGTAGACCACAAACAATATATTACATGATACGAGTAGTAGGAGTGGTGGCTTACGCATTGTTTAGAACCTCGTATTGTTTAGTGTTGAGATTATGCAATAACATCACAAGCAATATGCCTACTTCGTATATATGATATTGTGTAGCATCGCGCCGTTTGCTGGCGGGCAAGGGTGCTGCGACATTGTCAGCGCGTCGCCGTAAGCGACAAGTTGTTGTTTGAATTGTTTGTTTTCTGAGTATTTTCCGTGTTAATTACTTTTTCTTCAGGAGCACCACATCAGATACTGCGCGTTGGATTTCTCGCACTTAAGCAAGAACCCCAATATGAACGTGCTGAAAGCATTGGAGGAAGTGGCGGCTTGGACAGTTGGGCAAGTGGGGTTCTTCTGCAGGTGAGGCGAGGAAAACTGGCGCTTTGTGACCCGGCGCAGTACGCTTGGCAGCAAGGCATTTATCCTCGGGCACACTTGGCGCGTTTCGAGCAGAACGCGTATTTTCAAATTCGTGAGTGCTCCTCAATTGCGCCGCGTGGAGCCCAGTAATCGAACATCTGGTAGATTCAAATCTGCACGTTGTTCATCCTATTGCAGTATCTATCTACCTGGCATGTGTCTCCATTTGTTTGTATACGCATACTCTTCTCGTGGTAACAGCGCCCCGCGTCGAGACCTCAAGCACCTGCCGTCGGACCAAGGCAGCGCGGGAGCAAGCGAACCAAGGACCCTGAAGCGACCCCGGAGCTTTCCTCAGCGCAGCATGAGAAAAGTTCTAGACACCCCGGAAGGCCAGGGAAGCCTTGATGAGCCCAGCGTTCAGAGGGAGGGCGGGCGGCACAGCGAAAACGGCGCGCTGAACGTGACCTTGGAAAGTGCTGCTCAGAAAGTAGTTTCTGGAGACGCTACTGGCCTAGTTCCGCCGCCTTGGGGTCAAGGTCTCGCCGTGATGCCGATGGAACAGCAAGGCGTCCTCCGCACCAACTGCATCGATTGCTTGGATCGCACCAATGTCGGGCAGTTTAGTATCGGGGTGCATGCGCTCGCGAAACAACTTTACGTGATGGGTGTCAGCAACCAGGTGTCCTTGGACTCTGGATCTCAGGTGAGAGGATTGTCCAGCGGGTTTAACGTTGATCTCGTTAACACCTTTTATTATTCCACCTGGTATACTTTATATTTATATCTTAACATTTTCGGTACAAACAACGTGAGCTCCGAGCTCGGAACCTTCTCGTGGCGCATATTCACCTGGCCGTCTTTCAAACTAGCACCTCTTGCGCGCGCAACGACTACGCATGTATACGTTTAAACAGATCGTGCTGGTTCTGATGGACCTTTACAGCGAGCTCGGAGACAACATCGCTCTTCAGTACGGAGGTTCAGAAGCCCACAAAAAGGTTTCTAGCAGTAGTGGACCCGGCAAGCAGGTGAGCCAACAAGTCAAGATTGCTTTTCCTAAAGTTCTAACAGCGGTGCAAGCCCGTATGACTCGTATGCGTTGGTTTATCGGTTATCTTGACATTACTATTATACCAGCTAATATATACCGGTACAAGAGAAACATTTTGATGCCCACGCAACGATTCACTACCAGGTATCTGGTTGTGATTGCTGTATTGATTTCGATCGTTTTTTTTATGTCACTGGTCGCTGTTGTGCGCCTACTTGGGTTTCCACTTGTGCATGCAAGCGTTGTCATGCTTCACGCAATCCCCCGCTGCGTCGTGGTGTTTAGTCACTCCCGTCCACCCTACAAGGTACCCGCGCGTTCATTATCGACCCTCGTTGTATCCACGCCTTAGGTGGGGTCCATGAACAAGCATCGCGAGCTGCTGACCTCCATCCGGCGGTACTACAGCAACGCCTTCACCGATCGCGCTAAGCAAGATGCCATGAACCTCTTCCTCGGGTATTTTGTTCCGGACAACACAAACACGACCCTGTGGGAACTCGACACCGATTACTACTTGCACAACTTTCACGTGCAAAATGCCGGCCTTCAGAGCATGAGAGAGTACAAGAAAGACCAGTACTTCTTGGACCAGGACGAGGTATATATGTGCAGAATTTCGGCAAGACATGCTTATCTACTTGAAGTAGTTCCCGCCCAAGTTTACTAGGAAAATAACGCGTTGATTCCATTGTAGGCCATGGGACTAGACGGGACGATATTGTTGGTATTGTTGCACACCAGCCGTCTTGACGCACTGTACGCTGGGCCGAATCTACTTGGACTCCCAACAGGCGAATGCCACGCTTCCTCGCCGGCGCATTGGTAGAACGATGATGATAGGACGTCATGGCTTTCAAGCTTGGCACTTGCAGTGCAGTGCCCTTTAGGCTGCCGTACGAGAACGCCGCCCATATCCGGTACATATCGCTCTCTCGCCCGAAAAGGAGGTGCCCAGTCACGTTGAGTTGATTGAAGATGCGCCACCCAGTTGCATAAATCAGCGAGGCCAGTCCTCAGAACGGACGAAATCGCGTCCTTTTCTTTCAAGAGTAGTCTGCGGCTCGAATGCGATTGCCAGCTCGCTGGGCGCACGGGGCGTTATATTGACCACGGCATATGTCAATTGTGGGCCTGGATCCTTCGTTTTGCAGGAGCCTACGGCCGACAGCAGCGAACCTGGGGCAGGGGCCTCCTCTGCAGCGACAACCCTTAGCGGTATGATCGACGAGGATAGGATTGCGGAGACGCAGCTCAAGCGACGGCGCGTGCGCAGAATGTGCTCAAGACAGCGAGCTGCCACAAGCCAGTGGTGGCGAGATTCGTTGCAGCGGTACGCTCAAAGACGGATGTGGATGCACCTCGGCCCCCCGAAGCAAGGACAACTCCCAGAACGTTTCGTTCGAATACATGAGGTAATAGTACCTCTGTTTTCGCGATTATTGATGCCAGCGCACCGTCTCGCTATTCCCAACATGATGCCCGCGAATATAGTTTCAGAGTTCGTCGTAAAGTAATTGTTCTTTGTCAATTACTATTTTGCAAACAAACTCTCAAGATGTTTGTCGTACAAGTAGCTGCTCTGCGCCAACTAATAAGTATAGCCCTTTCCCTCAATGACCGACGCGAATTCTGCAGCCTGAGCGTCTCACGGTGTTCGACAAGTGGTTTTCGCACGACTTCGCGGTGCCGGTGCCAGGAGTTCCCGGCAGGCAAGCGAGTGCACCAGGTGGTCGCCCACCCGCAGGTTTGTCTCCGTCCCTTCAATGCATCCCTTCAATTCTTCAAGTGGAGGGGTCTGAAATAAAAATATAACGATATGACTACCTGTACTTCGAGGTAGGCCAATTCGATGTTTTCTGATTGCGCGAGCTGTTCATAGCTTGATCGTGTGGGTGGGCTCACAGCAGTTTGATTCGTGCTCTCTTGTTTCATTTTCCGTTCTCAGGGGGAGCAAAAGCGGCGGAGGAGAAGCGTTCGAGATCTGTCCTGCAAAAAGCCACGGTAAGTACCAAGGTATGAACCAAGTCGAACGCGGCTGCGCTTACAGGGCTTGGTTCCTCACGTGCCGAATTCGATTGTGTTGCGAGGGCAAGTTGATGTTGTGTGTCAACATTTGACCATACCTTAGCCACAGACTATTTGGCGAAGGGCAGGAATTCCAGCATTGGTTACACGACGAATACCAACTTATAAAGTGTTGATTTCCTTCCTTCTGTTGGAATTGTCAATATTAATATTACAATTCACCAGTGCGATGAAAGAGCATTTATGTTTACAGCAGGCAGATACAGGAAGCCCCCGTCACATGTACGAGTACACGATGGAGGGATCTTTTGTGTTCATGCCCCCCGGACATTGAGCGGTCATCAGCACATGCCTTTTTTAATTTATAGCAATAATAGCGTTGACTGGTTTTGATTGGCTCACCCAAGGGCCACGATACTGACCGGCGCTCTCGCTCCCATGACCCAACCTGAGAGTACGTAGCGTTGTCTCATCCGTGTTGAGGAGAGGCACGTGCTTGAAACCAAGCAACATACAGCGTTTTGTTTAACCGTTTAGTTGCAGGATACCAGGTACCTTTTAATAGTGGATCGGGCGTGCATTCATGGCACCCTGCTTGCGGCGCTTTGATGTAATCGCAGAAAGAAGCGCCGGGTGGAGACAAGAGCGTGACCATTGGCCGCTACGTGCGAGAGATATCAGTCAAGGCACGGAGTATGCTAGGTCGGCAACACCGCGGTGCCCTGGGGTCGAACAGGCGACCAATGTCGTCCGACCACATCGATCGCGAGCCGGACACGCGGCAAGATGAGATGTGGAGTGCGAGGAACGTGGTGAGATGTTGTGTTTTCTACCGGACTACAGCAGTGCAGTAGTTTTATCTCTTCTTGGCGTCATACATATCAAGGTATGATATCGCACACACTATTTCCAAGTATTATGTCCCCAAAAACGTGGGTATAGTTCGAACGGGGTTGTCTACCCTTCACGCCTCCGCAAGTGTACATATCTGGGCGTTATGTCGTACAAAAAATCTGTGCTACCCCTTGCCGGGTTTGCAGGCGTACATTGGATCGCCGATCGCCAAAGAAGATGCGGACGAGGAGCTGACGTCGTACGCAGCCTTTTCGGACGAGCTGGTTCTTCTTGTCGACGCCTCGCAAGAGGTATGATAACCCGTCAAACTGCTTATACTATGAATTTGCGTAGTCGTGCTGCTTCTCTGCGCCCACGAGTACGTATTATTCCGCTGTCCGAGCTAGCGTTCGCGTGTTTGCAGCAGTAGACTACCGAAGCGGTAGACTACCGCAGTAATATGCCCTCCCCTTTATTTCCCGGCCTTCTTCTTCTTCGCTTTAGTACAATTTTCATCTGGGCTTTCCACGGTATCTATATTCACAGGCCAAAACTTCCGTTTCCCACAGACTGCTACTAGGAAGGGTAACGCCCATATGAGCTGGGCCACAAGTAATCCGTGTAGCGTCGTTTTCGTTCCGAAGTATTTCCTTCAAAAGTGTGTGCATATTCGCTTGAGGTGTCTATTTGATACTGCAACGCAGGTACAATGTGTTTAACTTGGCGTAATTTTTAAAATTGTGGCGACGCATTGCAATCGAGCTCAGACTATCCGTGTCATTCAATTGGGAGTGACGTCGCGAAGGCACAGGGAATATTTCAGTTGATGTGAAATATTTTCAAGTTTATCGCCAGAATGTCTCTAAATGTGATAGTCGCAGTTCAACTACCCGTATTCCCCCTTTTGCCCGTTGTGCGTCAGACGGACCTAGACTCGTACCTGGCAGATTTCACGCTATCAACGGACACGGCAAAGGGCGTCCTCGCGCTTCAGAAACTCGCTGAGGAGCACCACTGCGGAGCTAATCTCACGGTTGAACCGTACGAAGGGCTAAGGAAGGTGCGAAAGCTTGCAAATACAAAAAAAAGCAGGATAGGATGTTATCCAATACCGGGTAGTATTTATCACCAAGTTTACGTGTGTGCTGTGAGTACTTGTTATCTCTTTGTTTCAATGACGGTCGAGCTTCGGTCGAGCGCAAGCCATTGCGCGTCACCGTTGCACACCGGTATCAGGAAATCTGCGTGCTATGCATTCGTGTAACCGCAGTTTAAAGGGCGATATCTTGCATTTTGGCGCAGAAACGCATGGTTTACGACCTGACATGGCATGCTTCTATGATACGCCGTTGCCATAACTACTGTATGCACGGCGTCGTGCTTTCGAAGGAATCGGAGGTAATTTAACAGAAGCGCTACAGGCTGGTTCATGTTAAAAGGGCCACATTTTGAGCCCGGCAAATTCTGGACTCAATACCAATCCGAATGCCACATGGTTGGTAACATGCTGACAGCCATGAACAGGGGAAAAACGTGACATGCTCAGATTTCAAAAATATTAATTTGGGCAAAAGTTATGCCCAAAAACGTGTAAATTATGGCAGAAAACTGGCTTCGTCGAGTTTTTTTCGTCATAAAATGCGATTTTTTACTGAATTTCCACAGAACAGAAAAAAATCTCACTGGCGGCTTCCCTCTTATCTCTTCTGCAATTCATATAATCGTCCCAGTATTTCGCACGATGGTAGGTATTGACCTTAGCTAAACATCAAGATTTTGTTTTCTGTTTCTAGGTTGTTCTGTCGAAATCGGATTTTCACGGTTTACACTGTATGGCCCCAAAACATTGGCCATAACCAAAACGTTTTTTTGTTTAACTCAGCCGGCGTCAAATACCCCAAGGCATGGTCGTATAAAGTTTAGAACAAATGTCCGAGTATCTGATAAAGTTATATTGATTTAGAGTAAAATATCACGTCCAAGATCGGTTTAGTACTGAAAACAAGTCATTTCAAGCCTATGCCGTAAAGGTTTACCCTTTTTCGTACAAACATCCAAATGTTCGCGCCGTTTTTGTGAAGCAGACCCTGAAACTCCGCACACGTGTTCTACGTGCCCTTGGCAAAAAATTGAATGACGGGGTGTTTCGTTTTTTTTTCTGGCGATAAATTTGGTATCCATTAAGGCCCAAAATCGCCAAAGAACGCCAAAAAACGCCAAAAACACTAAAAATTCTAACATCTAACGAAAAAAAAAAAAAAAAAACTCCGTCATTCGATTTTGTGGCATAGGTGTATAGAACGCGTGTGCAATTTTTCAGACTCTGGCTCTCAAAAACGGCGTGGACGTTGGCCGGGCTGGTAATTAGGCACTTTTAACGTGAACCAGCCTGTACGATACTTTCGTTTTTTGGTACGAGTACTGCCCCCAACCTTACGCCCCTGCGCATTTTGCCGCAACCGCCCCGGACGGTCAGCTCGTGTAGTACATATTATACGAATTCGGTCGTTACTGAGCCATTATCCACGTGTGCATGTTACGTACTGGTAGGACATTTCTGCCCGACGAGTGGCGGCAGCTGTTACGCGTCACGTGCAACAGCTAGGGTGGGCAGCAGAGCGAGACCTTGACTTGGCAGAGGATTGGCTGCTGACGCAAGAGCACCTGCAACACACAGGCATCAACGCGGATGGTGTCGTCAACCAGATCCAACGGCAACTAGATCACGTGAGCGATGCCATCATACAATTCATTGCATCCACGAATAGCAGATCGTCGCGGTGACCGTGCACTACATTCACGCCGCGGGGTGCTGCTTCACGCAAAAAAGTAGAAAAAAAAAGCAACCCTTTTTTTATTGGAACTTGTACTTGGTACACATGCTTTACGAGATGGGCAAGTATAGGGCACAAGCGCTTCTTGGGGCACCCCGCTCCAGCTCAATCACAGTGATTCACTATTCGGCATACTCCGAATATGTTTTGTTCTCTTCTTCCTGTTATTTTGAGCAATGCGCCATCGATGGTCGCTTTTCGTTGCTCTTTCAAATATTGTACCCCCAAGCTCTATAGATGAGACCGCTGCTGGGCTGAAATCCCCATCCATCCCGGAGGGTACAAAAACCTTGACGATTAGTGGCTTTCGTTTACCTGATTGTAGCAAGAGACTGAACATTATACCCGCCACTGCGGTGCGCGCAGATTTGGGAGGGCACTATTGCGATTCCCATTAAAGCTGTGATTGATTCGGGTCTACACGTGATCCTGGAACATATCGTGATTGCAGGAAGAGCAGGAGAAAACGCATCTTCAAAAAAACCTTGGTTCGGAGTCGTTGGAAAGCAGGACCAGCACGTTAACAACGGAGGAAAGCATGGATCTATACTGCTCGTTTTTTTCCAAGGTATGGTTATCAACGATGACAATACTCAAAATTGCCATCTGACAATGTGTAGCGGTTATTCCTTCGTTTCTTCGTTCCTTCCTTCTCATGCTTGTTTCAGCTTCCTGTTTTTCCTGTTTGACCCCATTGCCGATGTGGTTTGCTGGTCGGCACCAGTGGAGCTTCATTTGCGCTGTATTTTCATTACGCGTCTTGTAGCTGGTATATCGATAGGGTATATTATTAATAGTATTGAGTCTTGTCGACTTAAACGAAATGTGCAGTTAGGGGTAGAACTGGGCCCGACATATAGCCGTTATCAACAAGAAACGTGCTTGTTACAATACGCCAATCACATACCCGAGGATACAGCATACGTCGCGATTTCAGCACGGAAAAGGGGATGCCCCCGAAGTCTTTCACACCACTTCGATGGCGGCCTTGCCATATATTTGTTTCCCGATAGGTTTGCAACTCCGTTTCTGCGTAGTAATCGATTGGGATATTAAATGTGCGTACGGTTTATTGTGTTGCCTGCGACAGAAACCCGAGCTTATTGCACGTTGAAGCTTAATTTGAAGGCAATATGATGATGAGGAGCGCGCTGGATACGAACAAAATCTTTAAAAACCATGTTTTTGGCTTTCGTTTGTAAGCTCACAACCCTGGAACTAAATAAACACTGCTATTACCAGTGCTCAAAATTTGTGCGGAGGCAGACGACTTTTAGGTATCAGAGCCACTTTGTCTCCAACATGGAGTATTCCGCAATGATACGCAATCGTGTAATGTACTCAAGAGGCGGATGTGGCGGGGTTTTTGTCGGCCATGTTTTTTGTCATTCCAGTCCCATCCCTAACCGCTGTACTAATATCAGGTAGTACGAGTAGTCATGCCAATGAATGCATATTCTTGGCAAGTTAAGTGACCAGCTGAAATTGTGCTATTAATATCTGGTGGTGATATTTTGCAGGATTGTGCAATGGAGTCCAAGTCTCCCAAGGAGCCGACATCTTTTCGTGGAAAATATTCGAGTGCATCAAGCGCAGCATCTCCGGACGGCGGACACCGGGATAGCTCTTTTAACTTCGTGTCGCTCGAAGAAGACCTATTTTCAAGCAAGGAAAACCAGGTACGGCCACAAACAAGCATCAATTTGTGAGTAAGGCTCTTAGATTTTCTGTGCAAGACCACGCACAAACACGTCCAGAACCAACTCGGTTCCTCTTCGTGTCACATTTTGTTTTCGGCCGAATGAAGCATAATACCAAGCGTGTCACGCATGACTAGCCTTGCGCATCCGTACAGATACGCGTGAGGTTCAATCAAGTCCGCTTTGACGACCCACTAGACCCCCTTTGGAGCTTACGGAGGCTTGTTCGAGGACTGAACAAGTTGCACGACGCCCTAAAGAATATGATACCTCGGTTGGTATTCTTTGTTTTCATGTCCATGCAACATTCCTGCGTGGTGCAGTGCTGGGTACACGAAAACATGGGAGTACAGTACGCTTCTCAAGTTGAGGACGCTTCAATTTTGTACGCTTGTCAAAATTTGTATACGATCGACAGTGCAAACAAGTGTTCGCTGCGAACACCTAACAAGTGCGAGGCATTTACTAACCCATCCACTAACCATTCATTCACCGTTGTGTTTTTGACCGCAGTACATGCTCTTCAATGAGGCGGGCAAGAACAACGCGTCACGTATCTTGTTCGGGAAGTGAGCGACGACCTGTTTTGCATATAGGTGGATCAAGTATTCCTGGCCACCCGGTTGAGGCCGTTGTGCCTACCGGTCTTGCGTGGTCATCACCGTGAGCACTGGGTATTGACGAGGTCTTAGTTTTGCACGTCAAAAGCACGTGCCGTTGATTTTGTATATTGGTAGCACTATACATACAGGTGGCCATTTGGGTTGGTTGCGGTGGCAGTTTGGACAACCTTTCAAGGTTTGGGGTTGGCCATAAATTACAACGTGCCTGTTCGCACAACGTATGAGCACACTGCCTCTCTAGGTTGGGCTATGTACGCGATGCAACGTCTCCGGGTTGGGCGATGTACTCGATGCAACGTCTCCGGGTGAGCAATGTACAAGTTTCAATGTGCAATGCATGTTGCAACCCAACCTGGTCAGAGACGACAATATGGGCGAAACCATTCCATGAAACATGAAACACCTTTCGATCACTTTGGACCGATAAAATATTTCTGATCAACTTTTTGATCAAAAATAAAATTGAACACTTTTGACCAAAAAAATGCAACAAGCCAATTCCTATACAACAGTCGGATCCGTCAGTCGAAAAGGGGGACTTTGTTTCGACTGGATTCTTCTGGGCCTCCTTCTTATCGTCAGTCGAGTCGATTTGATAGTTTTGTACTCTGTCTAGAGGTGGTTAGTGTGAGGGAGTACTGCTGTATGGCAGTCGAAAGTCAGTTGGAAGCTCTGTGCTTTGTGCGTTCTCCGTGAGCAACGCGTGCTTCACGCACGACGAACCCTCGTCCAAGCGAGTTGATGGCGTTGGACTAAGCCGACAGCTGTCAAAGCTATGTTTGTGGCGGTGCACTCAGCAGAGAGCCGCCACAGCAACAG